>JAHXMU010031493.1:28742-47232 GCA_019455685.1 Philornis downsi | reverse complement strand
AAAAAAATCTCATATTGGATAATGTAAAAAATTACAAATCGAACTGAATAATTATGAAAAGTTACTCTAATATACAAAATATTATGCAATATACAATACCTGAACGGGTCAATTCTTCATTTTCTAATAGAGGAATTTCATTGGCTTGAATAAATTTAATTTGGGTTGCACACATTTTCATCTTTTTGAAATTATGGAAAGATTTACAATTGTCAGATAGATTAGATATAGATTAACTAAATAATTTCCAAGAATTTGGCAGTTAGTGGTAACGCATTTTGTACAGCCGTGTGCCAAATATAATTATCAAAACGTTGATTAAATTTTTAAATCAAAAACAACTTTTTCGGATTATGCCCATAGTGCTACGGCAATGAATATTTTTAATGGCAAATATTTTTAGTGTTCTAAGATACCCAATACAGCAAACCGCTTGATAAACTGTTTAACACGGCCATAGGGAGCAGATAAGAGTTTACTCTTGTACGACACATTTCGCAATGGAATATAAACGACAGCCGAGGTTTGTCAACATTTAGTATTTCTCGAGAATGTTGTTGAAATCGTCTGCGTGTGTCCTGCTGCTTGCTCTGGTAGGAAGCGTCAGCTGTTTCCCCGAAAGTCGTGTGGTCAATGGCACCGATTCGGACATTACAAAGTATCCCTTTATGGTCTCACTACGTGGTCCCACCGGTTCCCATTTCTGTGGCTGCAGCATCATTGCACCTCGTTGGATTTTAATTGCTGCCCATTGTGTCGATGGTGTTTCGGTCAATCAATTAAGCATCCAATACGCCACTACAACGATCAGTGCTAACGGCACCAACGTTGTTGGTGTGAAGCGCAGTGTGATACACGAGAAATATACTCCCTCACAATCGCATGCCAATGATATCGCTCTCTTGGAATTGGAGGGCCAATTGATTTATAATTACAAGTCCATTGCCCCTGTAACCCTGCCTGAACCTTACTTTGAAGTGCCTCAAGTGCTAGAAGGCGCCCCTGGTGTTTTGGCCGGTTGGGGCTTGAACGCCGTAAGCATCACTTTCACGACACGGATGTGAACCTAGTGAATTCTTAAATATGTTGTATACTTTCAGACCGGTGGTTATGCCCAAAACCATTTGCAAGAAGTCAACTTGAAAATCTACTCCGATCAGGAGTGCCAAACTAGACACAATTACTCCACTACAGCCGACCACATTTGCGGCGGTGTCGATGAAGGCGGCAAAGGTCAATGTTCCGGCGATTCTGGCGGTCCCTTGTTATACAAGGGCTCCATTCAATTAGGCATTGTTTCGTGGAGCATTAAGCCCTGTGCTGTAGCACCCTATCCTGGAGTTTACACCAAAGTTTCCCATTACATCGATTGGATTAACAAGCAAATATATTAGATACTTTTTGGCAGAAGAATAAAACTTGATGTTGCCATAAAACTTGTTTTTTTATGATAATTTCACATACGTCAGTAGTGCATCAACTTCAATATTCTAAATCAGGCGCAATTGTTCCAAAATTTGTTATTATCATAAGTGAATTTTCCTAATATTTGTAATGAAAAATATGTTCCCACGGAAAGTTCATCGTAAAAACTCTTATTCATAATGGGTGATTCATTTAGAGATAGGGGCAGTAGAGGCAAACAGTGTCAAATTGTTCATTCCACGTTTTGAAGCGGTAAATTGGCCATGTGAAATCGCATCATTAGACCCTTTCCTTTGAGGCTAAGTAAAGCAATGTTTAAATTAGTGGTTCTTAACGATGGCCTAACAAATTCTTTACAAACGGCTTTGATTGTTGCTTTGACTATGAAAATAATGAAAACCAAATGAAATGAATCAACAAAAATATGAAATGGTTTCGTGTCCATTGCTGCCGATTATAACAAAAAACCGAAGGCAACAGCAACTGTTATCCGGAAAAAACAACGATTGTTGACTGCGAATGTCGAATTGATTGATAGTCGCAACTATTGCTAATGCATTAGTCGTTTGCATTTGCAGCGTAAGTTGTTTTATACTTTAAGAAAGAGTATAGAATATGTTACACTACGGTGGATCCCAATTAAACTTATAATCAAGGAGGATTGTGCATTGGCGTCTACACCACACCTAAACCTATGTAAGATAATGGGCATTAGCCTAGCAATAAATTCATTCCGTCGGTGGCTATAGCCTTCAATACCCCTAATCTGTAAATTTCTGGGGGGGTGCTAAAAAAAGTTCTGTAAGCCGGGATCCAAAAATGACATCAACGAAATTGGCAGAACACATTGCGGAAAGCTCAAATAAGACTGTTCATCCCAGAACTATAAGAAACGCATTACATGAGAAGAGATTTCGAAGCAGAGTTGCCCGCCACTAATTTCGGAAAAAATCCGTAATCTCCGGTAAGAATTTGCCACAGAGCATATCGACAAGGGATCGGATTTTTGGAATCGTGTTATTTTTACTAATGTGATATAACATTTTCGGAAGCGATGGGCGATCAAAGGTCTGGAGAAAACCCAACATAGCCCTCGATGCAAAACATATAAAATGTACTGTTAAACATGGTGGCGGCAGTGTAACGGCTTGGGAAGCATTGGCGGCATCTGGACTTTTTAGTTTAGTTTGGTTTTATGGAGCAAAACATGAACCGTTATATCTACAAGCAAATATTAGAACAAAATTTGAAGCCTTTTGTGGATAAATTATGATTCGGAGCTCAATGGATTTTCTAGCAGGACAACGATTCTAAATTTGCAGCGCACGTAAAACGAGGCTGGCTTCTATATTATGCTCTAAGGCAACTCAATTCACCTCCTCAGTCGCCGGATCTAAACTCCATTGAGCACGTGTGGGATGTTTTAGAAAGAAACTTCGAAATTCTAACGCTAACAACACCACTAATTCAAGCTTGGCCAGAAATCACTCTCGATATAATGGCAACTTAGCAGTATCAATACCAAGACGCTTCGCAGCTGTTGTAGATGCCCAAGGAGGACCAACAAAATATTAAAAAATTTAAAAATTAGAGCGTTTCTGTAGAAATTTTTAATTAAAATGTTCCCTTTGTAGACCTCTGTCTTGGTTTCTTGCTGACGGGACATGGGCCACTCAATCCTTCTGCATAAGAGAACCCTGTCGGATCGCGAGTCGTGCATTGTGGTGCACCAGTCAAAGACTGGCCGCATGTTTTGTGTGAATGCCCCTTATATGAAGATATAACGGACCTCCAGGGATTAGCGATAACTAGGTCAGGGGATGACTGTAACATGCTCTCTACTCAGGGTGTTTTGGCTAGAGTAACGGTGTTTGCTTCCAGAACGCTTGCTCGCCGTAAGGCTACCACGACGTAGTTGTGGAAGTAGGTTTGCTGACCTTTTCGAGGCAGTCTGACCTGAGGGATGATCGGCTGCGAGACTGTTCGGATCATGCTGAACCCACAATCTCATTCAGCTGGATAGGCGGCAGCTGTTTGTTCGTGCGCAGGAGCACCAGTCGCTGGATCACAAGGGGTTGAAACTGGGAGTAGGTTAGCTACAGAGTTTGACTAGAGGCTTTGTCTGGTACCGGGGGTGATAGGGATACACACGGGCAGGTCTCGGGTTCGTGCCCTGCCATCTGTATCTTTCTGATCTCTCGGGGTGCCGTTCACCGTCACCGAACGGAAGGCGGACCTCAGCCGTCTCCCACCGGTTAGGATACTGCATCCTTGCAAAGTAGTACCGACTATTCAATCTACCTGGAGTCTTCGCCCCTGCAGGTAAGTAAAAATGTGCAGTCTGTTGTATGTAGTATATAGTATGTTGTATAAATCACAATTTGGTAGTACCTTTGCTTCGCAGCGGCAACCGCTGGGTTCGGCCGGGAACCTGAGTATCAGGAGGCCCAGGGACTGAGTTCCCGCCTGTTCATTTTGTGTAGAACCCCTAGAAGGAGCATTATGCTTGTGTGGTAGAGACTTTGTGCTTGAATGTGGAGTTGCATTGCAACCGGGTGTTACAGACCCATAGAGTAGTAGAGGTGGTAAGATAGGTCTCGCCTCCGCCAATAGGGATTATATTCCATACTACCAATTTCAATTTGGTATCTCCTGGCTGCGAAGAAAGGGCTGACAATTGCGGTAGTACCATACCCCTTTTCCTAGATAGTCTAAGTTTTACTTGGCTATCCCCGGGAGGCATTGGCAATCGCATTGTAATATGCCCAGTATGTGAGTAAGGTTTTCACGACGAGACTCACGTAAAGCCCTCGTGGACTTCTGTCCCTTTTGTAGCTACATACATGCAGACTTTTTTCCAATGAATTTTTTATGTTTTTGTTTTTATTGTTTTCGTTATGTCTCTTAAATATATTTTCGTCATGGTTTTCGTTATTTCTCAGAAACGTTATAATCGAAAGGTGTATGTCGACTTTATTCCCCCGCTGTATGTCCATTATCCGTGAACGAGTGGTCCGTCCAAAGTAAAATATGATTTTGAGGGTACTGATAGGCGATAATAAGCAAATAGCTATGCGAGTGTAATCCGAAAACTGAACGACCAATCGTCAAAACGACTTAATATGGGAAAGAAAAAACTCAATAGAGTACAAACACGGCCACGTCTTTGAAACGGATGGTCCAGTCGCAAAATTGATAGCTTTTCTAAGATTTCTAAGGGATTTGAAAAAAATTGAGCCCATTTTATAGAGATGAAAAATCGTTACGTATAAAAAATGTTTCTTATCTTTATTGGGTGGGCTTCATTCTGTTCAATACCTTACAAACTATGATTAATTCATTTTTATATTTCTTCATAAAAACCTTATCTGTTATATATTTCACTTTAAAGGCAGTAATAAAAAAACACTCGAATTACCGAGAAAACGAAAATGTTGTTTAGATTCCAGAAATTATTGTTATTTCGTGCTCAAATTTTATTTTCCGCAGTTGCTTTGGGTTCCGCCGTCAACAGTTATTTTTCTCGACATGGCTATTGCTGTCGGCTTCGACTTATAAGGTTTTCATAGCTCGCAACCACTGAAGACTACACAATTGTTGTTTCATTTAATTTATTTTTAGTCAATCTCGTAGTCTTAATCTCAAAAATGGAAATAATTTGGTAATTTTAAACATTAAGTAAAGTCCAAAGTCTATGTGTGTCTATTGAATGCCAACCCCACTCGCGTCACATCATAAATGCGAATCTCGGGATAAACCCTGTTTTATATATTTGTATATATAAATAAATAAATATAAATAAATAATCCTATACATAAATTAGCCCATATTATATAGCTGATATGTTACAGCTATTACTCACAATATTAAGAAACTTTTGATTTAAGTGAACTTAGTATCGGCTTTAAGACGCAATTTCCAAAACGGCTGTCAACTGAATTGTAAATAACATCCCAGCAAAAGAAGAGCATTTGCAGAAGCTGAAATTTTTTGAGCAAAGTGGTGAAAATATGTGTGGTAGCCAATGAATTTCATTGTTATAGGATAGAAGCGGTTTCTTTTATGGTGTGTCTTCTTCACATTTGCATGAAAAGGCAGTCATTTTGGTGAAATTTGTCATTTTACCAAATAAATTTTGTTTTTGGATCAGAGTTTGCAGACTGAAATTAGACCGTAAAACAGTGTTTCTATCAAATATGATTATGTGGCAGTCAAATCTAAAAAAATTAATAGTGGCTGCGTTTTTTTGGTATTCTATATAGGATACCGCTATAGGATACCAAAAAAAAAAAAAAAAAAAACGCATCGCCGCCTAGCATTGCTATTTATGAAATGTTTATTCATTTTGTTTTGTTCTTATTAGTAATCATTTTATCATCCAAACAAATCCAAAACAAACAAATTCATACAAACAGCAATAACGCAAATAACACACAAAACCAAAATTCACCAACTGATGCTTGGAAAAAAATTAAAAACTTGTATTTACGTTATTTGACGTTCTTCTTCTTCTTTATCTTCTTTGTTTACTTTTGCGTAAGAGAACTTGGTCGCATTGTCATTTTCCATACCTTTTTTCTACTACTTTTTTTATACAACTTATTCCCATTTAGCTTAGCGTGCAAAATTATCCCCGTTAGAGTATACCGGATGGCATTTTTATGGCGAAACGGGTATACGATATAAAAAACGCAACCTGTATTTAAATGTAATTCAATTCAATAAGAACTACCGAGTTTGTTTGGATTTGGAAACAGTACAGAAATGCTTCTGTGGAAATGAAAATTGTTGTTATTCTTTTTAAATGACTTCCAGTTTTTTTCCTGGGAAGCTCTTTGCTTACACTCGAAAAACACTTGCAGATCGTCAAATTTTAATACCCAAAATCTTCTTTGAGAAGTGTTTATCTGTTGATTAGAGATTTGATCACTTTGCTTGTGCGATTTGTTGCCTCTAGATCATTTTTGTGGAGTTACATGAAGTGGCCTGTTTACGCCAATGAAACAGTGTCAACTGCTGTCTTGGAAAACAACGTAATACTCGTAGATGTTTTCAGGAAGATACCTGCATGAAAGATATTAACAAACTTTTTTTTCAATGGGTCAAGGTATAAATTTTAGAATACTACAGTGTTCGCCGTGGTTTCGCACGTTGGCACGAATCCAAGATATACAATTTTCAATGACTTTGACGCCTAGATTCGTCTGAATTTGAGCGATGGTCTGGATTTATATTACCTTTGAGGGCATCGGTTGATTGTGGCTTATTGGCATAGATTGCGAATTCAGAAAACATTACATGAAAAAAAACCGGCAGGGTCAAATCTTTAGTAACAATTCACGCCACCTTTGCGAGAAATAACCACAACTTCAAACACTTCCTGCAGAGTGTCCGTTGTGGCGTTCGCTGTGTGACATATAGCATTGCATTGCCGCTGGAACCGTACATCGTACACGTCCATACTGTTCAATTTGAGGCAAAAGAAACTGGCTTCAGTTATTTGCAGTTAATATCGTTTTTGAGGAAGGTTTAACCAATGATTCCACCGGCCCAAAATTCGCCACAAACGGTAACTTTTTGGGAATATACTTGCATTGTCACCTCATGAACATCGAGTGGGTTGGTAAAGAAGATTTTTATACCAAATTTGATGTCAAAAACGCTGCGAAGTCGATTCAACGAGTAAACGTCGTCGTCTATGTTCATTAACTTTACCTCTTAGGTCAGTTGGATCTCGTATGGGTGCAACGAAAATCTGCTTGAATCTCCACCACCAAGTCAAAAGTACATGGAGGGAGAATTGACACATTCAGTAACGTAAAAATGCATTCTTCTATGCGCGATGTCGTAAGACAAATTATTATGGTTTAAACTGGTATGCCTAGGGAATTTAATAATACAAATGCAAATTAGAGTATTGATTTCTTATTCTACATTTACAGTGAGTCACAGTGAAAATGGTCCACCTGTGACCAACCATTTTAAACTGCAAAAAATCTAAGAAATCATTAGAAGTACAAAAGAAAAAAGGCTGAATTAGTTAGTTTATTTTATTTAAATAATAAATACATAAAAAAGTATTAATTAAATAACATTTTGCATGAAAAATAACATTAAGCGAAATGAGTATAAAATTTATGTCATAGTGAAAATGGTCCACTTGGAATTATATTAAACAAAGTATACAAAAATCAATTTTTAATATTTTGTTGGGTATCCTTTCTGACAAATGACTGATTTAAGATGATTTGAAAAAGACTCCACCAACTTTTTTGTATATTCCGGACTTATCTTATTTCACTCCTTCAGAAGGGCATTTTTTAAGTCATTTTTGTTTGAAATTTCATGTTTCCGTATTTAAATTTCCAATTTCTGCCATAGATTTTTGATGGTATTTAAATCAGGAGATTGTGTGTTAAAAAAAAAAAAACGCATAAGAAAACTTCTTAACTCTCATTTCCATGGGGACGTTGTCTTTTCTATCTATTTGTAAATCTGTCTGACTATTCTGTTTACACACTACTATTGTATTTATCAAAAAGCAATTCAAGCCATTAAATTTAACTACTAAGAGTTCCCCACAAAAGGGTTATCGGCTTATTGGCCTTTAAAAATCGGGATAATAAATCAATCTGCCTATCATAATATACTCGTATAAATCAGATGTAATTTTTGACGTCTGCACATTTTCCAATTTTATGATTGTGTTCTTCGATTTACGATTATCATTTGATGGCTATCTAATCGGAAACTACCTACTGAATGGCGAATATTTTTAGCGTTCTAAAATACCCAATATAGCAAATCACTTGATTAAATGTTCAACACGGCCATAGGGAGCAGATAAGAGTTTACTCTTGCACGACACATTTCGCAATGGAATATAAACGACAGCCGAGCTTTGTCAACGTTTAGTATTTCTCGAGAATGTTGCTGAAATCGTCTGCGTGCGTCCTGCTGCTTGCTCTGGTAGGAAGCGCCAGCTGTTTCCCCGAAGGTCGTGTGGTCAATGGCACCGATTCTCACATCACGAAGTATCCCTTTATGGTCTCACTCCGCGGTCCCACCGGTTCCCATTCCTGTGGCTCCAGCATCATTGCACCACGTTGGATTTTAACTGCCGCCCATTGTGTCAATGGTCGCTTGGCCAGTCAATTAAGCATCCAATACGCCAGCACAAAAATCAGTGCTAATGGCACCAACGTTGTTGGTGTGAAGCGCATTGTGAAGCACGAGAAATATGCTCCCTCACAATCGTATGCCAATGATATCGCTCTCTTGGAATTGGAGGGCCAATTGGTTTATAATTACAAGACCATTGCCCCTGTAACCCTGCCTGAACCTTACTTTGAAGTACCTCAAGTGCTAGAAGGCGCCCCTGGTGTTTTGGCCGGTTGGGGCTTGAACGCCGTAAGCGTCACTTTTACGAATTCTGAATTCTTAAACATGTTGTATACTTTCAGACCAGTGGTTATGTCCAAAACAATTTGCAAGAAGTCAACTTGAAAATCTACTCCGATCAGGAGTGCCAAACTAGACACAATTACTCCACTACAGCCGACCACATTTGCGGCGGTGTCGATGAAGGCGGCAAAGGTCAGTGTTCCGGCGATTCTGGCGGCCCCTTGTTATACAGGGGCTCCATTCAATTAGGCATTGTTTCGTGGAGCATTAAGCCCTGTGCTATAGCACCCTATCCGGGAGTTTACACTAAAGTTTCCCATTACATCGATTGGATTAACAAGCAAATAAATTAGATACTTTTTTGAAGAAGAATAAAAATCAATGTTGCCATAAAATTGGTTAAAGTGTAATTTTATTTTGTTTTTGCGACAATTTCAGAGCTAAATTCGTTTACGGAAAAGTGTAAAGTTTTTGGAAACTTAACCTGTTCACTGTTGTAAGGTGAATTTTCATTTTTCTCAAAAAATACACTCGACCGCATAAGTCTGCGTACAAACTATTACTTATATTTTAACATGATTTTGTAGTGCCAAGTCATAAAGGTAATCCTTTTAAATTGAGTTTTATTTACAGCTAAACATTTCAAAATTATGCTAAGTTTTTTCTTTTTGCATTTGCAAAGTTTGGTTGCACTTGACAACTTAAAAACAATCTTTGATCATATGCAAAAATCTGCGTACAAGCAAACAAACGGTACTTTGTAACGGTTTGTTGTTGTTGATTGATATTATAATACTTATGGTTTGTATCAAACTGATCTATCAAGTGGTTTTTGGATTTTTTTTGTTTCGAATTGCAATAAATTTCTAGTAATGGCAAACACAAAAGAAATTAATGTTGCTGAGCGCAAAATTATTGTTCATTTGTGGAAACAAGGAAAAACTTTCCGCGAAATCGGTCAAATAGTTGAAAGGACTCACTCCACCATACAGAGAGTGATAAACAATTTTAAAAACACTGGAGTTTTAGTCTCGAAGCCTCGTTCTGGTCGTCCATGAAAATTAACTGAACGCTAAAGTAGAGTTGTGGTGCAGTCGGTGAGGGAAAGCCCCAGATTAACAGCGTCAAAAATTGCTGAAAACATAAATTCACAATTTAATAAACATGTATCAAAAGACACTGTTCGCAGAATTTTGAAAAAGGCCAACTACAGCCATGTAGCAAGGAGAAAGCCCCTACTGTCGTTAGTTAATAGACAACAACGAATTGCTTTCGCCAAAGAACACGTAAATAAACCTGCAGAGTTCTGGAAAAAAGTTATATTTACGGATGAAAACAAGTACTACATTTTTGGCATAAAAGGTCGCCAACTTGTACAGCCTTGATTTAAAACCAACAATTTAAAACCAACAGTTAAACATGGTGGTGGTAGCGTTATTGTTTGGGGCTGTATGGCAAGTATGGGTGTGGGTAATTTAGAGTTAATGAAGTTCTCGCTCGCCGTGGTTATCCGACTTCTTATTAATATACAGTACAAATAAAAAACCTATTTCATCTATTTCATTTTTTTTTGTTTTATGTACGCAGACTTTTGCCTAGTCATGATGTAATGTTTTTTTTTTTTTTTTTTTTAATTGAATTATTATAAGTTTTGTTAATTCTGAAATAAGTATTTTACAATACAGTTATGTTCTGAAATAAATAAGAGTTTTATTTAAAGAAGTTTCAAATGAGTACCGTTTATTTTGATATCCAAAATAAGAGCAAACTTTTAGTTTTCGTTCTTGTATGCAGATTTATGCGGCCGAGTGTATTTATTTATTCATCGGTTTCTATTTTATCTCCTTCTAAGTTGTTGCCCCTCAGATATAGTACACTTGTGTCAGCGTTTTTTCCAATCCTCGAAGCAGTTCTGATATGCACTTTTTGGTATGTAATTGAGCTCTCTTAGCGATTCGGTTTTTATCTCGTCAATCGTTGCGCCAATCTTTTCATGGGTCTCTTCAATCTTGAGAACAGGAAAAAGTCGCAGGGAACCAAATGTGGTGAATATGGTGGCTGAGGCATAATAACGGTGTGGTTTTTTGGCCAAATAAGTGAGCTGGTGCATTATCGTGATGCAAAAGCCATGAATTTTTTTCCACAATTCCAGTTGTTTTTTCGTACTGCTTCACGGAAACGGCGCGTAACTTCATAATAACTGCAGGCAATACTCTTTATTCACCGTACGACCTTGTGGTAAGAAATCCTGATTCACTACGCCATGGTAATCGAAGAAAACAGTGAGCAAAACCTTGAAATTTGATCGAACTTGGCGTGATTTTTGATGTCTTGGCTCTCCTAGACTCTTCCATTGGAATAATTGGGCTTTGATTTCGATGTCATAACCATATACCCATAATTCGTCACCAATTATAACTCTTTTAAGCATTCCTGAGCTATACTCATGCGACGTTGTTTTTGGTCAAAATTCAGCAATTTTGGAACGAACTTCGCTGCCAAAAATTTTTGAAAAAAATGAAAAAAATTTCTGAAAAGATTGCATGGTATGAGCCAACTGATTTGGCGACATCTTCAGAAACTCCTCTAATTGTCATTCGACGATTCGCCATAACAATTTTCTTCACTTTCTCAACATTTTCATCGGTTGTTGATGTGTTGAGGCGTTCAGAGCGAGCGTCGCCATTCACATCTTCTCGACCTTCTGCGAAAAGCTTGTACCACTTGTAAATGTTTTTTTTTCTTTGTTTGTGTTTTTGAGCACTTAATTCCATTTTTTTACACAAAATTTGATGCAACTTCTTTGATCCATTTTTTTCGATAGCAGAAAATCGCCGAACACGCAAAACACTTATTTATGGCTCTCACAAGCAAACTAAACATGGTATAATCGTATGGATAAACCGTCAACATATCTTCGAGACGAGTGTACCATCGTAAAAACATAATAATCGAAAGTCGAATGTACGTAGACCGCGAAATTTGAAAATTCGCCTTATTTTTTGAAAACACCTCGTATAACGAACAAATGCATATGTCCTTGGATTATTTATTAGTTTGTATCATTATGTACAGAAATGGAAATTTTATATAGTGTTTTTTTGTAAAATTTCTCAATTTTTTTCAAATGTTTTTTTTTTTTTTTAATGTACTCGATTTTATTCGTAATTTTCTTAAATATAAATATATAAACTCAAATTTGATTATAAATTTCTCAGATTTAAATGGAATATCACAATTTTATTTGAAAATTCCATAGATTTAAATGGAATATCTTAATGTCGCTTGAAAATTTATTAAATTTTGAATGGAATGTCTTAATTTCATTTGGAATTTTCTGAAATATAAATGGACTATCTCAAGTTCATTTGAAATTTTGTTAAATACTATTTTTTTTTGCCTTAAAAGCTTTGTAATACTATTTTTTGGATAAACAACTAAATAAATAAAAATAAAATATAAATGGAGAATCTCATTTGCGTTAGAAATATTCTCAACTATAAATGGGAAAATCGTAATTTCACTTGAAATTTTTTAAAATATGTGGAAAGAAAATTTAATTTTTTGTTTGTAAATCCCCGCCAATTGATTGTACTCACTCTCATGGATGCTTAACATGTGGACCTCCCTAAATGAATTTTCAAATCTCAATCATAGCAATCACTTTCAAACTTTTTGAGCATAACGGCGAAAGGAACTTTTTAAAGTAAAGACACCAACCAGTCCCCCGCGCAACACCATTAAACTTTGTTAGTACAGAAACAGCCCACGAATGTTAAATCAACGCATTTCCTGGTTTGCTGAATGTTGCAATCCACAGTAACAACAACGCGCTAACATTGACCACCAATACTAAGGCACATCGCCATGGACAGCAACAACGGCAGCGCCAGCAATACCAACAACAATGAATGTAATGTAGCAGAAGAAATTCAAATGAAAGTTTTTCTGCATTTTGTAACGTACAATTTCGGTGGTGGTGTTTGCGTGCTGGCGAGTGTGTGCTGGCTAGCTTCGTTTCTGTTCGTATTCTATGGTCGGCTGTTGTGAAAGATTTTGTTGTGTGTTCAAAGACATGGCTCACGACTGCAGCATCGTAGTCAACGTTTAGTCTTCGATAACGAGTTCAACGTGAATGGCGCAAAGCGGAGAATAAATAAAGTAAAGAAGAAAAAATAATAAAAATACAAAAATCACAAAACAAAAGAAAAAACAAAAATAATATAAACATACACCCATACACATAGCCAACGTGAGAAGAAAAGAAGCAGTGAATAAAAAATAACGGTTACTATCAAAAATTAAACAATTTAAAAGTAAATATTGAAAAAAACGCCACGCCCCCTTCAAAACACATTCCGGTAACAACTGCAGAGCAAAAAGATCAGTTGGCAGAACAGCCAAAAGAAATCAAATGTATAAAAAAAGTGTCCAGTTCTCTAAGAAAAACGAAATGTTGAAATAACAACAGCTATTGAAATTATCAAACAGAAATGAAAATCAAGTGATGGTTGTCCCTCTAAATGTTGTTTATACGTGTAGTTATAAAAAAGAAATTGAATTATTTTATGCCCAACTTAATCGCTGCAATCTGAACTAGGCAAAACAACGCCCTTATTTTATTTAATCGCAACGCGAATCAGTTCTTGATGTTGTTGTTCTTGTAGCACTTGCATAGTGATTTTTGTTGCTATTGCTATTATCAGTGACCACATTTTGTCACAGAAGATGCTACGTTAAAGCTTTTATTTCTTTTGATCTAAAACGTGTGGGAAAAATTAAAATAAAATAGAATGTAGTAAAGAGAAGAAGAATACGTTTAACAGCTCTATTTTGAATGTTTAAACTGAGTCAAAAGCAAACTTAAATATTTTAAAATATATACCAGTATTTGCTAAGAAAATGTTGACGCAAAACCTTATGAAGATTTTTTGTGGTTTGCTTTACTACCGCGGATTTGCAAGCAAATTTTCCAAAAAGTTTATTTGTTTTCTGAATTTAATATAAAAGTTGCTTTAAACTATAAATGCGGCTTGCTTTGAACGCAACTGGTAAACGATTTAAAATGCCTGAAATGAAGTTGTACAATTTTCTTTGATTTGATGTATAAAAACCTATAAAAATTGGCTATTTTATTGACACGAAAAAATTACAAAAAAAAAAGAAAGAAAGGAATTACATATAGTAATGACCAATTACTTAGATCGTGTTTTTGCAAACATTGAATCTTGAATATCCAAAACTTTTTGCACTTTTGCGTCACAAAACAAAAAGCAAGTTCTCTTGCATCCCATGATTGAGATATTGGAGAGCCTCTCACCTTCGTGGCGTGACGTTCGGAATCGTTTCTGAACTGTAGGTCCTGTTGAGTTAATTTAAAATTGAATACGTGTACAGTTTTAGACTAACTTAATGGGATCTACAGTTTAGAGACGATTCCGAACGTCATACTTTGAGAAGCATTTAACAGACTTGTCGATTACTCGACTACTCGAAATGTTCGTTTGGAGCATCGAGGTGACCGCCGTCCAAACAATCAATCAACTGTGTTTATTTACTTGAGTCTCGCCGTGAGGCTTTACTCATGGTGTGCCATCACACAAGGGACTGTTTTCTATAATTCTTCTCTTCTTGCGGCAGCCAGCGCTCCTTTGGGGTACCCAAACAAATCCCGAAAGGATAAGTCGGACTACCTTTGAGACAAGAAGTAGGTCCCCTTGGAAAAACTTCCTCAGGGCCCACTTTCTCTCTCGGCTAAAGTACCTTTGCAGTCACTTGGTGTGAAGTGAGCTACATCCCGGTTAGGAGTGAGGTAATCTAGGAACACCTCGGATAGACAATGAACAGTGTTTTCCAAGCTTCAGTCTACCTTCAGCAACGCAACCTGAAGCAACGTAAAAGCACTGAAAACACATGTTCGGGCAAGCACAGCCAGCACAATGCTCCCACAAGGGGTCCAATGCCAGGCAAGAACAATGTTCTTTGGGCCCCTGGTCACCCGTGCTACCAGAAGAGAAGAACCCTCTGGTCTGGGTTTCGCAGACTAGCTACTCCAGTTTCGCTTTATCATACCTCGTATGGAAGTGGTAATCCATTATCTACAGTATAGATTTTCAATGTCTGAAGAGAAATATCAACACAGCAAATTAATGCCATGCTCCTCTAGTCTATTAACCATATCTCTCCACGAAGGAACTCCATGGTCGTACGACTATTAAAACGGAAAAGATAAACCTTCCGATATCTCTCGACGGCTGCTCTATGTCCGCTCCTGTTGCCAGGTTGTAATTATCTTGTTAAACTATGACATCTCCCCTTTACTTGGTTTTCAAAAAACGAGTTCCAAGGTCAGTTTGATGTCATATTATTGGTGGACCTCAAGACATAATTCACCTGTTCCTAGGGCGCCTGGCAGAAGACCACACTACTTTCATCCTTTGCCTGCTTGACTTACAGGATCGGGTAGAGAGGCTTGCGTTTTAGGACTAAATGGTACAAAGCATCCTAGGAAACCCCCGTTTATCCACAATACCGCCCAAACAATGAAAGGTAGCTGTATGAGGGATTGAGCCCGAGATCATTCAAACGATAGTTGCGTGTATTAATCATCGCGCTACAACCAGTATTACGCTGCATCAATGTGTAGCTTTTCATAAAATCCGGACTTAGGATCTTTTTACCTTGAACTAGCAAAATATGGAAACATAGCAGAAATTTCGTTCAACAGAACTTAATATAACAATCTGACAGTTATAACAGTTAATTTTAACACTGTCTCAGTCATGGGCAAGTGCCCACGGCTTTGAGAAAGATATGACAAAAAAATATTAACATATGAAAGTAACACGAGGTAGCAACCAGGCGGGGATCAGCACTGGGCTCTTATTTCTTTAGGGACCTGGGAGATTTGAATGCTATAGATATTGTCCGACTTAAGAGCTTCTTGAGGCGTTCAGGATGGTTCAAAGGGGCAAACTAGGGACATCCTTATCTCTAGTTTCCGTGGTATCACAATGGACTACACAGTCTAAGTGAGTCTGTCCATGCAGACTGCCATACTGAACTAACCCAACCTAACCTATGGAGGTACGAGAAGTTGTATCCTGCATAAGGTGGAGAAAATGCAGGAGGAGATTAGATTAGGGTTTAAAAAGTTGGCAAGCTTTCAGTAGTTTTATATAGTCATTTAAAAAATTGTGGCAAATACCAAATTTTTTGGGTATAGTATGCATTTTCGTGAGAGGGGTATAGAGAACAAAATTTAAGTTAACCGAGCCACAAATTCAAAATTATGGGGAAAACGGTAATTTTTATTAAGTTGGTCATTTTGTACCAGAAGTTAACTGAAAGGCTCCGACAAATTTGGTTATTTTTAATCTTTGATAATGATTTGACAAAATACTGCTACTGGCAAATTTCAATTATGACCGTTTAAGGTTTATTCAGGATTCATTGATTCCAACAGCAGCACAAAAGAGATCTTGAAAATTATCCCAATATTGCAAAATGTATTAAACAGCAAATTCTCTTGCATTCCATGAATGAGACTTAAGCGAGCTTCTCTTTTTCTCTCAATATCACTTAGACTGATAATGATTTGATAAAATACTGCTACTACTCGTACTGGCAAATTTCAATTATGATCGTTAAAGGTTTATTCAGTAGTCATTGATTCCAACAGCAACCTAAAAGAGATCTTGAAAATTATCCCAATATTGCAAAATGTATTAAACAACAAATTGTCTTGCATTCCATGAATGAGACTTAAGCGAGCTTTTCTCTTTCTTTTATTATCACTTAGACTGATAACGATTTGATAAAATACTGCTACTACTCGTACTGGCAAATTTCAATTATGATCGTTAAAGGTTTATTCAGTAGTCATTGTTTCTAACTGATGCTGCAAATTCTCTCAATATCAGAAAATGTATTAAACAACAAATTCCCTTGCATCCCTTGAATGAGACCTGAGAGAGCCTCTCGCTCTCTCTCATTATAATTTAGATTGATAATGATTTGCTAAAATACTGCTACTACTCGTACTAGTAAATTTCAATTATGATCGTTAAAGGTTTATTCAGTGGTCATTGATTCTAATAGCATACCAGAATTGATGCTGCAAATTCTCTCAATATCGCAAAATGTATTAAACAACAAATTCCCTTGCATCCCATGAATGAGATCTGGGAGAGCTTTTCACATTCAGTGAGTTTACACGCATTCTATTTTCAGAATCATTCGAACAGGATCTACAGATTAACGACAATTCCGAAAGTCACAGTTTGAAAAGCCTAACAAGACTTGTTGATTACTCGACTACTGTAAGGTTCGTTAGACACTTCAAGGAGGTTGTATGCGAGATTGAAGGCGGGATCATGCGGACAACAGTCGCGTGTACTGACCAATACGCCACGGTTGTTCAAAAATGTATTAAACTGTATAGAATGTTAACGCTATCTAAAATTTAGGTTAATCCCACATTTTATATGGGATATACCCGAAAGAGCGCGGCAATTTTGCGAGTTTTCAGTTCCCAGATTGTGGTTAAATAGGGTATAGCTAAAAATAAATTTTACCTAGGAGTCTGCGAGAATTACTGTGTCCACTAATGCTTTAAAAGGTAGACAGTCATTAAGTCGGCCAGCCAGTGGTATTCATTTCGAAGAAATATTCAGAATCCAACTTGAAGAAACGCAGTATTCGTAAGATCTTAAGAAAATACAGATATTCTGATTTTAATCTATATTAAGACTTAATCAAAACTTTCAATTTCAAAAAAATGTATGCAATCAATTTACCAGTACATGCGAACTTTCACCTAATTCCGGTATTACAAGAAGCATAAAAATCGTTAATTTTCCATTTATATTTGCAAAGCAATTTACATTTCTATTTGTTACAAGCATTTAATTTTGCGATTTGAGATTCACATTGTCATGGAAAAATATAGGCTCACTACCAAATAAGTAGATGAGATGAACACACCTCTTTTACGAGAGCGGTCCCAAAACTAGCTGATCTAACAAAGAAGACACAAAAAAGTTGGAAAAAATTGTCTTTATTTTTCAATTTAATCTCCTTCTAGCTCGATACACTTTTTCCAGTGATATTCAAGAGGTTCTATACCCTACTTATAGTAAGAACTGTCAAACTGCTTAAAACAGCCATTAACCGCAGACTCCACTTCTTCATTGTTGGATAATTTTGTACCATCAAGTCATTTTTCCAAGTTTGGAAATAGAAAATAGACCGAGGGAGCTAAATCGGGCGAATCAAATGCGTAATGAAGCAGTTCGAACTTTTAATTCATTAATTTTGCCAATCATAATAGTGAATGTGTGAACTGGAGCATTGTTTTGATGAAACAACAGTTTCTTTTTCGCCAAATGCGGACTTTTTCTTCCATAATTTTATCACCTAAATGCTGCAATGAATTACCTTAATTCACCATTGATGGGTCTCGCCTTTCTGAAGATAATCAATAGAAATAATCCCTAGCGCATCCCAAAAAACAGACGCCATAATTTTGCCTGCAGATGGAAACGTCTTCGCTTTTTTGGACACGATTCTCCCATTCAAGACCACTGCTTTGACTGTACCTTTGACTCAGGTATGAAGTGGTGGATCCATGTCTTATCCATGGTTATAAATCGGCGCAAAA
>JAHXMU010031493.1:0-13742 GCA_019455685.1 Philornis downsi | reverse complement strand
GGGTTGGCGGGCTCATGGAGTTTTAGTCGCTATGAATCACTTCGACGGGAAGCGTCGCGCATTTTACGAGAACTCTCGTTCATATATTGCTACTAGGCGACTATATTGTGCTGAATATGGACTACGGCGAACTAGTGAAGCTCCGAGTGCTAATTTAATTAAAATATGGGTAGAGCGTTTTGAAGAGACCGGTTCAACATTTAAACCACAAGCAAATGGTCGCCCAAGAACATCTAGGACCGAAGACAATGTTGAGAGAGTTATGGAGTCAGTACGAGGAAATCCACAAAGGTCGACTCGCAAGAGATCGTCTGTCTTACAACATTCTGTCTTCTTAACATTGGATCTTAAACTGCATCCATATAAGCTTCAATTAACACAAGAAAAGAGTCTGACTTCATAGCAAGGCTCGCATTTGCTAATGAAATGCTTAATCGATTTTCCAATTTTGACAATATCCTTTTCTCTGACGAGGCTCACTTCCTTATGAATGGGTTCGTAAACTGTCAAAATTGTCGTTACTGGAACAGTGAAAATCCCAAAATCGAACCAGAAACCAGAAACCATTGCATAGTCCTAAAGTGACAGTATGGGCAGCAATCTCTGGCAGAGGAATAATTGGTCCTTTTTTCTTCGAAAATATGCGGGGCCAAAACGTCACGGTTAATACGGAACGCTATGTTGAGATGTTGGACGGATTTTTGGCTCCAGAAATTGAAAGTTCAAGAATAGTGAATTCCAGAACTTGGCTCCAACCAGATGGAGCTACCTGTCACACATCAAATGACTCCATGGCGGTGGTGAAGCAGATGTTCCCTGGCAGACTGATTTCGAAAAGAGGTGACATCCCATGGCCCCCACGTAGTCCAGACTTGACGCCTCTTGACTTTTTTTTGTGGAGATACCTCAAACGCAAAGTCTACAGTAATAATCCAAGAAACATCGTTCAGCTCAAGGAGAATATCCGTGGTGAAATGGCAGCCATTACACCAGTATTACTGAAGAAAGTTTTCAATAATTTTCGTTTGCGGTTAGAGGAGTGCCGTCGTAGAGAGGGTCACCATTTAGATGATGTTATTTTTAAAAAATAAACTCCATTTATTACTCTACAATGCCTTAGATTTATTTTAACCATATCTTTTGTATTTATTTTTTAATCTATTTTTTAAATATGCACGTTCTATTGCGCCACCCTGTACTAAGCAACAAAACTTCTGCATTAATTTTTAATAAGTTTAGGTTATATTCTTTCAAATATAGTTTTTGTTTTTTTGAAATTGGCATTCTTTTTAATGTTATTGTAGAGTTTCTTGATAAACAGAAGTCCGTGCCTTAGTTTTGTCCGATACTGTAGTTTACACCTCAACCAAGCTCAACATTAAACGATTTAAGCGATATGAAATTATAACAACAACAAAGAAACAAATTAGGAGGGGAAACATTCTCAACCCCTGATTCAACTAGAGAATGAAAAGTACAAAAATTTTTACACCGTAACAGGTTACGGAAAAGAAATTATTTTTTTGCTAGAATCGAAAACAGCAAAAGATTTGTAATTATGATTTCAAAATGTTGAAATTCCAAATTAATGTAAAAGCCAAAATGTGGACCGGTGTTAACATAATCTCTCCTCAAGTGTGAATCTCATCATTTAGCTGTTAAATATTGATTATGTTCCGTCTTAATTTTAATACCGTCTTATCCAGCTCTTATTATTATTATTATTTTTTTTTTGAAAAAGAAACTTAAACATCTGCATCCGCAAGGAACATTGAATTGTTATTGGTATATAATGTTCTGCCATAATCTACCACCGCACACTGTGGTAATCACAAATCTTGCTAGAAAAAATTTAAAAAAAATTGTCTGGCAAAAAAAAATTGTCCTTCTGATCGTTTAATGAGCGTCTCAATACAATAGGTAACCGTAATTCAGTTTTTGCTTGCTTGTTTTTAGCTCTGATTAGGAGAAATTGAGCTTTGAAGTCAGTTGTTGTCAACAGGTGCATTCAGATATCAAAGAGAAGCGTATTATTTGTATGACTTTGTTCTATGAGTAACAAGTCTACGGTGATTTTATTGTCATATTTTTTGTTTATTATTATTAAACTTTATTTCAAGAAAATATATTACAATTTTCATTTAAATATTTCCATTGTAAGTTTTAAAAAAATTTTTTTTTGTAAGAAGTTCAGAAAGTGCAAATAATAAAATATTTCCCTTTCAAGTAGAGTTAAAGCTATTTATTCCGGATAGTTTCGGTGCAAATCTATATTTTGCTTAATCTTCCAAGTATTCGCTTTAAAGTAAATCAAAAACATCTTGCGCATTTTTGCGACTGCCATACATTTTTTTCACTTTTCCAGTATGACTCTTTCAAGAAAGGACATTTTTGAAAAATGTATAAAAACTCCCAAAATACATCGCAAAGACGCCTTATTGACATTAATAATGGTTAGATATGGTCTTCAAGATATACCAGAAGACGTGAAAAGAAATCCTAAGGCAAACATAAATATTATTTGTTTTAAGCTAGCCAAAAAATGGATAAAAAGTGGAAGACATCTTAACATCAAATTCAATTTGGCTGGATGAACCGTATACCTATATATTGCTTAAAAGTTTACAACAGAAAAGTTGTAAAAAAGCTGGGAGAAAACCGAAAAACTTTGATGACTGTAGTGAAAAATCGAAAAAAAAGAAAGATCCAAAACCTTTTAGATTCAACTGACCATCGAGAAATTATTAAAGCCAGTGAGCGTTTCGCAAAATGGGAAAGCGAGATTCAGCCAGTCTTGTGAAAGATCTATCGGAAGCTTCCTCCATTAAAGGTACGGAAGTGAAAAAGATATGCAATAAATTCAGCTCTGAGTCTTTAGGGAGCCTTTCTCCCGATGAAGCCTTATCTTTAATGGTTGATGCTAATTTGTCGAAACATGATGTTATCCGGATAAAACTCAACACGAAATGCAAAAGTCTTTTGCTCTCCTACACTAATGTTAAAAAAGCTAAGAAAAAATGTAATCCAGCTGAAATAGAAATCACTGAGATGTATGCAAAAAGTTCACTCCAGTCATTAGTGAATCATACTATTGAAAGGCTTTGTTTGGCTCAAAAAGAAGTTTTACTCAGTATTGATGAACTGAAAGCTGATGAGAATCATCTTAATATTTTGATAAAATGGGGATGCGATGGGGCTCAGCAAAAGCGGTATAAACAGAAGTTTTCCTCGGAGGAGGGTCATACAGATGAAAGTTTATTTAGTACCTCAATGGTTCCTATTCAAATGAATTTTAGTTCTACACAAAGAAAAATAATTGTATGGCAAAATCCTGCACCTTCATCTACAAGAGACTGTCGTCCAATCAATTTTAGGTAGTGGTTCCCCTATTGATGAAGATGCTTTTGAAAGTTTTATTATTGTTTGAAAGTTTATATTATTTATTATATATGCCAGTTAGCGTCCATAAAATCCTTTTTCATTGAAAAGATATTATAAGGTCTTGCATTCTTCCTATAGGATAGCTGTCGGAAGAAGCTCAAGAAGCAAGAAATAAGGATGCGAGGAAATTTAGAGAGTTGTTTACGAGAAAAACATCGAGAATAGACATAAATAAATCGGCTATTAATTTCTTAAGATCCTTTTATCGCAAGTTTGCGTCACACTCCCTTTCGAGTTCGAAGTTTGATAACAAAAGAAGTTCTTTCATTACTATCTGTTGATGCTTTCGAGGAAGAAGATTCTTTTAACGATGCATATGAAATTGACTAAGTTAAAATCTCTATGTGTATTTATGTGTTTTATCTGTATTATTAATATAATAAAGCAAAAACAAGTGAAAAAAACAATTTTTTATTTATTAAAAATATTAAAATTATTTTAATACTAAAAATGACTACATCCGACTCTTTACATAAAAACTCACCTAATAATTTTATTATATGATTAATTAGTTGTATTCAATGTAAATATTAGTATATATACAACTACAAATAATCTCAGAGCATGTATTTAAGAAACCAATCTTTTATCGTAAAAATATATTTTTTGTTAACAGTGTGAACTGTTTACTTTTTGCGCCATTTTTCCAAAAAAAAACTTTTTTCTAAAAAAAGTTGAGTTTTTACAATCATTTATAAATTTGAACTCATTTTTTGTTTAATACATAAGTGAGAAGTGAACCCTACGCAATTTATTAATTTTGTCCAGTTAGATTTGTGATCTACCACACAGTGCATCGCTCTCAAAGCTGGCCAACATTATAAATGGACTAAAGTAAAATCTAAGAAAAAATCTATACATATTTACGAATGCTTCGTACACAGATTTTTTAGATAATTACATAACGAATGTAGCATTTTGCTATACGAACAATTAACTTTTCAAGTGAAACCGAAAATTCATTTTTCATGGACAAATTCAGCCTCCTCCCATGCCAGGCTAAAGTCATATTATTTATTATGTTTTTAATGGCCACTGAGGAAACACTCACTTCAATTTTGCTGATCCATAAATCAAACAAAGAGGGAAATAATTTGTTGTGCATTCACATAAATATTTTACGTATTTTTATGCACGCGGGATCCAAAAATGTGTGTATGGAGGACCTCAGCTCAGAAAATGGGACAAATAAGGGAGTCGTTAATCACAATTACCATGAGTCAGCAAGTTTCTTCTTAAAGAGATATTAAACAGTTGGCCACTTAAGGTTTTAATGGCATCGAAGTTAGCGGAAAAGTCTTTTTCGGGGGGGTGGGACAAATGCAAATGGTGCAGATTTCATAGTCTGGGAAGAAGGAGAAGCAAAAGAAAACGCTTAATAATTTAACAATAAATTAGCGTCCTTGAGAGAGTGTTGCAAAGATATCCTGCAATAATAACAATAACAAATTCTGTCAGTCATTTAATTAATGAAAAAAATAAGACATCATTGAATCCAAAGGATATCCAACTTTTTCATTTCGTTTCATTGCTTTCCATTTTGTCCCTTTAATCCAATTTCATTCAATTCAACGAAGGAAAGAAAAAAAAACGGAGGCAAACACAAGAAAACCGCCACTAGAAGCAGCATCATTTCCTTTAATGGACAAACTTTTCAATTTGCTTCACCAGTGGAAAATTCTTGCACTCAAGTTGCTGCTACTGGCCCTGATGGTGCTATCCTGGTCCTGTGGTAGCTTTTCGTATCACACAGTTTATCGTCCGTCCATTGCTGATGTTCATGCAGTACAACAAAATGTTGTTGAAAAAGTTATGACCGACCAGCTATAGTCGGCAATATTGCTTTGAATTTAATGATTATTGTTATGATTATAAAGCTGTAAAAAATTATAACTACCAGAAAATATGACTGAATGTACAGTGTGGGACAAAAGATTGCAAAAGTGTTTAACACCTAAAGATCCAGCAAAGGGAATGCAATAGGGTGATGCTTAGAAGGATAACAAGAAAGTTATCAGTAACAGATAAATATTGAGATAGTATAAAAGGAGACAGATATTCCGGAGCTTTTTTTTATGTCAAACAGTTTTATATAACTGGGGTTTTGCCGATAGAAGGAAGTAACTGCCATTTAAGAAAGGATCTGCGTTTCGAAGAGAATTATGTGTCACTATTTTTAATACGGCTGCTACTAATATTTGTAAAGATGATGCCTTAAACTATTCTCAGGGCTGTAAATTAAAACAAATATTGCTTAAAACTTACTGTGTATTACTTTTCGCACTTAAAGTGTCCTTTCTACTTGTCTTAATGGTGGTAGGTTGAACTCTAATTCCATTTGTAATCTGCATTATAAAGATTTTTATTTTACAACCAATCTTGAATTCTCAAGAAGTTTGCTGGAATTTTTAGAATTCTGGAAAGTTATAATATTTATATTTATATTCAAATATATTTATATGCAAATACTTATATTTATATTCAAATACTTATATTTATATTCAAATATTTATATTTATATTCAAATAGTTATATTTATATTCAAATACTTAAATTTATATTCAAATATTTATATTTATATTCAAATACTTATATTTATGTTAAAATATTCATATTTATATTCAAATAATTATATTTATATTCAAATACTTATATTTATATGCAAATATTTATATTTATATTCAAATATTTATATCATTTATATTATGTATTTCGCACTAACATTTAATATTTATTTTACGATTTTTGTTTTGCTGTCATTTTCATTTAATGTGAATTATTTTGTTACTTTTTTTAATTTATTAACAGTTTTCAATGTAATATTATTTTAGTTCCTAATCTAGTTCACAATCGTTTAGATATAATTCGATGGCGATGCATGAAAGATAACTTTCAATAATTGAGTTAAATTTGACTTGTGCTCTTCGTTGAGAACATTTTCATACCGATGGATAAAACTTCTCAATTGTTTTGTGAAATTATAGACTCTTAGTGTGGAAATGATGTTCGAGGGAGAGCACAAACATCTAAGGGCGCTGAAGATGATATTTTGGCAAATACCGAAATAGCTATCCGTTCAGCCAGCTGTGTTAACATAATCAATTTCCCAAGTTTTTCAATTATATTCTAAACAATCTTGAGTCGGATAAAGAACTAAAATCAAATAAGAATCGTCGCATCAAATAGGAATTTTCATTGCATTTTTCGTGTCTCTGTTTTAAGGGGTCAAATGATATTTCAGCATCCGAGAACTTCTCTAGCATAAATCCGTTTTCGCCTAAGCTGTAAGTTATCGGAATGATTTCAGATTTATAAACTGTAATAATTGTATTTGATATTAATCCTTTCGTTCATAAATGAGGCTATAGTTTTGCAGTTAGGTCTCGGATTAGAAGACAATTCTTTGTTTTGTTTCCAATATTTCGATTATATTATTATTTATATATTATATATATATATATTATTATTATCATATATATATTATTATTTATAGTTTTATAGTTTCTTTAGTTTTTAGTCATATTTAGGAATTTATTGAAAAATTAATATGATACGCCCCAAAACTAGCCGACGTAACAAAAAAGACACAAAAACGTTGGGAAAATTTTTATTTATTTTTCAACATAACCTCCTGTTCGCTCGATACATTTTCTCCAGCGATGTTCAATAGCTTCTACACCCTGTTCATGGTAAGAACTATCAAAATCCTTGAAATAACCATTAACCGCAAACTTCACCTCTTCATTGTTGGCAAATCTTTTACCACCGAACCATATTTTCCAGTTTGGAAATAGAAAATAGTCTGAGGAAGCTAAATCTGGCAAGTAAGATACGTGATGGAGCAATTCGAACTTTATTTCATTAATTTTGGCCATTGAAATAGTGGATGTGCGAACTGGAGCATTGTCTTGATGAAACAACACTTCTTTTTTCGCCAAATGCGGCATTTTTTGCATAATTTCATCACTTAAATAAATTAACATAATATTCGTCGTTGATGGTGTTTCCTTTCTGAAGATAATTAATAAAAATAATCCCATGCGCATTTCAACAACGGATCTTCCATTCCAGTTTACTGATTTGACTGTTCCCTTGTTTCAGGTGTCATGTAGTGGACCCCTGTCTTGTCCATGGCTATAAATTGGCGCAAAAATTCGGCGGTGAAACTTCGCCAAACACTCCGCTGACACATCTTCACACGCTGCTTTTGCTCCATTGAAAGCAAGCGCGGCAACCATTTTGCGCACAGCTTTCGCATCCTCAAATTTTCGATCAATGCCAACACTTTTTGAAATGCCTATCATTTCAGCTACTTCACACACTTTCAACCAACGATCATCCAATACCATTTTATGGATTTTCTAGGCATGACTAGCGTGGACACCTCAATTCGTTGACCACCACGCTGTTCTTCTTGGGAGCTCGTACGGCCCCGTTTAAACTCTACTACCCAATATATTACAGTCGTAAACGAAGGAGCAGACTCCACCAGAGTATAACTTAGCTCGGTTTAATAGTAGTTGGACGGAGACCTTTGAAATGGAAATATTGAATTGCATAACGGTGACTAATTTTTTCCATGTCTAAAAATTCACTGAGATTGTTTACTTTTGATGGCTCAAATAAAAATACTAAACAATGTGGCGCCTTGAAACTTAAAGCATATGTTTTATAAGGTTGCCACTTTTACACCAAATTTTTGTTTCGTTTTTCAAACTACTGGCATCATCTATACGTCAGGTCGGCTAGTTTTGGGGCTGACTTCATAATATAATTAATATGATGATAACAATAATATAACAACAACAAAAATGTTTTAAGTTTCAGGATATGCTGTGTGTGTTCGGATTGAATAAGTGGTGTATTTCCCCTGAAACCATTTGCCATACAGGGTTAACCATTTTCTAAAGTGAAATTCAATAAAACACACATAAAGCTATGATTTCGAAGAAATTTTTATTTCATTATAATGCTTGCCATTATGTACTGAATACAGTGTCATTTATATGACCTCCTCTGGATTGGTTGCAGCAGTGCATCCTTTTGAGACAGTTTTCGAAAAAAGTACGGCTCAAAGTAAAATTTAATAAGACACACATAAAGCTATGATTTTTATTATTATTATAATGCTTTTGTCTTGCCATTATGTACGAAATACAGTTTAAATGATCGCCTTTGGATTGGTTGCAGCAGTGGATCCTTTTGAGAGAGTTTTCAAATAAACACGGCCCAATGACACCTCCAGACCATAATGCACACTAAACAGTCACTTTTTACGGACGTGATGATTTTCCACAATCATTTCTGGGTTCTCCTAGCACCATATGCGACAATTTTGCTTGTTGACGTAACTAGCGCGTGAGAAATGATCTCCATGGTTGAAGAAAAGTTTGTTCGATTGAAAGCTCAGTGATTCACTTAAAAGTACAGGGTGTCCGTCGGACACAGAAATGCTTGAGCTACTCAAACAAAATATTCGTAGTGAAATTAATGAAATACCGCGTGAAATGTGTGGGAATGTAATAAAAAGTGTGCTCAAAAGGGATCGCAATTGTGAGGCTAACAGAGGCGGACATTTATCTGATATTCTATTCCATGCATAATTGCCGACATTAAATAAAACATTTACCAATATAAGATCCATTCTCTTTCATTTTATCAAAAATTATAAGCAAATAAAGCAGTATACCATCCCGACGGACACCCTGTAGTAATTTACTTTTGTAGTAAGTTTTAACTATTTTTACGCTTCTTTCGCTTGTTAAACGATACAAATTCGTAAATGGCAAACCTTTCACAGATAAAATAACTTTCAGGTGACAGGTATTTAACAGTTGAAACCACTAAACTGTATATAGGCAGATTGGTCAAAAAATGCTTACATAATTTTTGAGGTTCAAACAGAGACATCAGTTTAATCTTTTCTTTTATTTCCAACTTTATTAATGTTGCTGATTTTTATCTGAATTCGAATTTATTTGTTTGAAACGATTTTAGACGAATTTGTTCCTTTACAAAATCTTTTGCCTATTAAATGTTTATTTTCAAAACTTACTCATTGCACCATGTTGCCATCAATTATGTAAATCAACTTTCTGGTTGTGTAAACCGATCCGCTTTCTCTATTAGCATTCAGAATTTTGATAGCTGAAGGTCCTTTCAATAGAAAATACGAAATTAAATCATTTAATACAACACTTTGCCCTTCATAAATCATTAAGTTCCAGTGCAAATGGATGAGGACAAGACTGGCTTAATTTTATATTAAGCTGCATCATGTCAACCGTTAGGATTAACATATTAATAATACAAAGTGAATTCATCTCGGGGTCATTTTGTTGCTTGGATTAATTTGTGTGTAGGCTAACACAAGGAGAGGTGGAGTCAGAGGGAAAGAGCGAGGTAGAGTGTGAGAGAAAGAGAGAGAGTAATCTACTCGTCTCGATTCAAATGCATTCACATGGTCCAAAGCAAGGATGTACTCGTATTTTGTAAGAAAATATTTCTAGCATTGAATGGCTCGGTTACATTATAAATGGCTAATTAATGCAAACTCTCATTTGGTTGATCTATTTTTGTCCTACACTGTGGATTTGGTATATTATGCTTTTAAATTAACTTAATTCGACTTTCAAGACCTAAATGGTGGGTGGTTGGATCGACAATGGCAGTGTATTACAAAGATACTGGACTTGTTAGGGACATGGGAGAGGGACGACACTAATGAATAATTTATAATTTCAATAATGAGCTAATGTTATTTCTTTAATGCAAGTACAGCTCTGCTGCTATGCTTATGAGTCTCTTTGGAGCGAACAATAAATTTGCCCCCGTTTGATGTTGTTGATGTTGTTCTTTACCAGGGCAAGTGTGAAGATGTACAAGTACATCGAATTTTCGTCATTTCTGTACACTGCATGCAGACCAAGACGTTATGTTTTTGCCTAAATTATTGTTGGCCTCGGCAGCCTGCTTTTCCTGTACACAGAAAAATGAAATTCTTTGCTCTGTTCGAATGTTGTTATTGTTATTTTATTGAGTTTCACTTTGCGTGTAACGATCGAAAAGGAAGTCCGTGGGCGTTGAGAGTTTTGCCACAGCTGCAGCGGCAGTAGCAGCCGCCTACCGTAATCGTTTAACGATTATTGGCAATAACCATAAAATTGCGAAATGAATGGTTGCTCTGCGTTTAGCAAATTTAATTAGTGATTGAAGTGTAGTTAAATTTTACTGCATTTCATTATTGCCGTGGATTTTCTTAATCGTTCAATTAATAGAATTTATGTCGTGATTAGGGAAACATGGGAGGCCAATTCGTTTGGCTGTGTTTTTTTCCTTTTTTGCTGTATGAACGTTAGCAAAATTATTCGCAACACAACGCATTTGCTTAATGTCAAAAAAAAAGAGATTAGATTCTAAGAGCGTTGAAAAATATTGTGGTTCTTTCTTTGCAAAAAAGTGGAAACGGAAGAACGTACAACATAATTAGCATTCAGGATACTTTAGTAGCATCAAGATTGGCGCAGGGTTTCCATGTTTTGATTTCCCTAATTAAATGGTCAGTAGTACATTTCACTAATATAGATGTACTAAAATAAAATAGACGTCAGGCAGAAGAGAACACACAAAGATGTCTAAACGAACGGCAAATAAAAAAAGAGTACCCAAAGCTGTCAAAAGGATCTGCCAATAGCAAAAAATAACACGCAATGATGTCAAAACGATGCGAAAATAGTGAAAACGGGCACCCACAAATGTCAAAATGATCTAGAAATAGTAAAAAACGGACACCCAAAGATGAGATCTGGAAATAGCAAAAAATAACAAAAACGATCTGCAAATAGCAAAAATTAACACACAATCATGTCAAAACGACCTGCAAATAGTAAAAAGAGTACCGAAAGATGTCAAAATGATCTGCAAATACCATAAACGAACACGAAACGATGGCAAAACGATTTGCAAATAGTAAAAATGGGCACCCAAAGAAGTCTAAGAGATCTGGAAATAACAAAAATAACACGATATGATGTCAAAACGATCTGCAAATAGCAAAAAAGAGCACCCAAAGATATCAAAACAATCTGGAAATAGCAAAAAGGAACACGCATTGATGTCAAAACGATCTGAAAATAGTAAAAACAGACATCCAAAGATCTCAAAATGATCTGAAAATAGTAAAAACAGACACCCAAAGATCTCATAATGATCTGCAAATAGTAAAAAAGAGTATCCAAAGATGTCAAAACGATCTGCAAATAGCAAAAAAGGACACGAAATGGAACGATCTGAAAATAGTAAAAAAGAGCATCCAAAGATGTCAAAACCATCTACAAATAGCAAAAAAGAACACGAAATGATGTCTGAACGATCTGAAAATAGTAAAAAAGAGCTCCCAAAGATGCCAAAACGATTTGCAAATAGTGATCCCGATGTAATAAAAATTTGGATTATCATCGATGAATTTAATATGGTCTTGTCATGGGCTTGACTGACCGTGACGCGATGATTAGTACACGCCATTGTCGTTTGTATGATGGCGGGTTCAATTCCGCATACAGCCAACTATCAATATCATCGACACATCGATATGTCTGATTAAAACACTTAAACGATAAGTCTTGTAAATCATCGTTAAACTATAGGTCCCGTTGAGTGAAATGCTTGTAAGCTTACTGAATGTAAGAAGCTCTCCCATATCTCATTCATGGAATGCAAGAGAATTTGTTGTGTTGTTTCTTGTCACAGATGGGATGTGTTGTTTTTAGCTCCATTTCACTGCATTGCTGAAATGACTAAAACACTTAAACGATAAGTCTTGTAAATCATCGTTAAACTTTAGGTCCCGTTGAGTGAGCCTACAAATAAATGCGTGTAAGCTTACTGAATGTGAGAAGTTCTCCCATATCTCATTGTCACAGATGGGACGTGTTCTTTGTGGCTGCATTTCACTGCATTGCGTGTAGGCTGACTGAATGTGAGAATCTCTACCGGATCTCATTCATGGGATGCAGAAGAATTTGGTTATGTTTCTTGTCACAGATGTGATGCATTCTTTTTGGCTCCATTCCACTGCATTCTCATTGAAGCAGTAAAAAAAACCTATAATCAAAATCAAAGCAAACCAATATAAAAAATCGACTCTACGAGGGCGCTTCCAAAACTAGCCTAACCTAACAAGGAAATCACAAAAAAGTTGGGAAACATTTTCTTTGTTTTTTAACATAACCTTTAGTTTTAGTTTGTTCACTGTTTTCAGTGGTATTCAGTAGCTTCTATACCCTGTTTATAGTAAACACAGTCAAACTCCTTGAAATATCCATCAACCGCAGACTCCACCTTTTCATTGTTGGCAAATCTTTTACCACTGAGCCATTTTTTCAAGTTTGGAAATAGACAATAGTCCGAGGGAGTTAAATCTGGCAAAAATGGTGCGTGACGAAGCAATTCAAACTTAAATGTATTAATTTTGGCCATCGCAATAGTGGATGTGTGAAATATAGTATTGTTTTGATGAAACAACGCTTTATTTTTCGCCAAATGCATCCACTTTTTCATAATTTCACCACTTAAATACTGCAATAATATTGCATAATATTGGTCGTTGATGGTTTTCTGAAGATAATCAATAAAAATAAGCCCACGCGAATCCCAAGAAAACTGATCCCATTACCTTGTCTTCAGATGGCAAGACCGTCTTCGCCTTCTTTGGAAACGATTCTCCCATTCCAGTCCACTGTTTTGACGTTTCTTTTGTCTCAAATGTAAAGTGGTGGATTCATATCTCATCCACGGTGAAAAATCGATGCAAAAATTCGGCTTTAATGCAGTGAAACATCGCAAAGAGCTCTACTGAAACATCTTCGCGTTACTGCTTTTGCTCTATCGAAAGCAAGCGCGGCACCCACCTTGAGCACCGCTTTCTCATCTTCAAATCTTCCGCCAATATACGATATATGGCACGTTTTGAAATGACTATCATTTTAGGTAGCTCGCACACCTTCAGGCGACGCTCATTCAATATCATTTTGTGGATTTTCTTCACCATGTCTGGCGTGGACACCTCAATTGGTCGGACACCTTGTACCGCCTCGTTTAAATTCTGCTACCCAGTTTTTTACAGTCGCAAATGAAGGAGTAGAGTAGAGTAGAATCTAGCTCGGCTTTAGTATTAGTTGGATCAAATAGAAACATTGAATTAAATAACGGCGGGCCATTTTTCCCATGTTTACAAATTCACTAGACCACTACCACTAAATGTACGGCCTCGTTTAAATTCTGCTATTTAGTATTTTACATGC
>JAHXMU010031460.1:0-16270 GCA_019455685.1 Philornis downsi | reverse complement strand
ATTAAATGTTTATTAGTTAAAGTATTTCTTTTTCTATTTCATCTATTTTTAAGTAGGGTATTGACAAAATTTAAATTGGTTGTAAATGATCCGAAAAAGCTAGCAAATAATTGGATAATTGATAAATTTTCTTAATTTAATAATAAAGTTAAAAAAGGCCGGTCATTATCCAACACATGAGAGCAATTCGGCATGATTAAATGTTTATGGCATCTCAAGGTTGAGCTGTTTTTTTTTTACTGAAATTTGCCAAAGTTTGAAAGGGTAGAAATAAATCATAAAATTGATTTTAATTTTTTTTTTTTAAATTGAGCACCTTCCGTCCTACTCATACTTTTAAATTATTGAAGAAACGAAATATGAGATATTTTCAATGCTTACGTGAATATCTGTATCTCTCCACCAATTGCATACAAGTACGATGATTAAAAATCTAGACTATTCCCGCCTATTGGTTAGAAATTACGAGTTATTTTCAATGTTTATGTGAATATCTGTTTCTCCGCCAGTTGCGTACAATTTCAATGGACGAAAATTCAGGTTATTTCTGCCATCCGATTAGAAATTACATAGAAAAGATTAAATTTCGACTATGTGTGTGGATGATACCAGAAGGGGAGTGGCAATGTGCTCGTTACAGGACGGTCCCAAAACTAGCCGACTTAACAAAGAAAACACAAAAAAAATGCCAAACATTTTCTTTATTTTTCAATATAATATCCTATTATCTCGATACACTTTTCCCTGCTTCTACATATATCCTGTTTTTTAGTAAGAACTGTCAAATCCCTTAAAATATCCATCAACCGCGGATCTTTTACCATCGAGCCATTTTTTCAATTTTGAAAATAGAAACTAGTTCGAGGGAACGAATAAGATGCGTGATGAAGCAATTCGAACTTTAATTCATTAATTTTGGCCATCACAGTAGTGGATGTGTGAACTGGAGCATTTTCTTGATGAGGCAACACTTTCTTTTTCGCCAAATACGGTCTTTTTCCACAATTTGATCACCTAAATGCTGCAATTAATTTGTAATTCTGCAGATAATCAATACAAAAAAATCGCATGCGCATTCCAAAAAACAAATGTCATGACCTTGCCTGCAGAAGGAACAGTCTTCGCCTTCTTTGGACAAGATTCTCCCAATCCCCAGTCCATTGCTAAAATTGTTCCTTTGTCCCAGATGTGAAGTGGTGGACCCATGTCTCATCCATGGTTATAAATCGACGCAAAAATTTGCCTTTATTGCGGTGGAACATAGCCAAACACTCTGCTGAAATATTTTCACGACTCTGGGTTTGCTCTATTTGAAGCAAGCGCGGCACCCATCTTGCACACAGCTTTCTCACCTTTAAATCTTCAGTCATTATACGATAATATGCTTTGCAATGAACTTATTGAAATGCCTATCATTTTAAGCTAACTAACGCACCTTGAGCCGGGGATCATCTAATACCATTTTGCGGATTTGCTTAACCGTGTCAGACGTGGACACCTACATTGTTCGCTTTGGCAGCTCGTACGGCCTTGTTTAAACTATACTACCCAATATTTTATAGTTGTAGACGAAAAAGTAGACTCACACAATGTAGAATCTGGCTCGGCTTTAAATTTGGTTGAACTGAGTTTGCTTACGAGTACTTTTGATGGCTCAACTTAAAATACTAAACAACGTGGCGCCTGAAACTTAAAACGTTTGTCTCAGTTTTGATTCGGACTAAGAAACAAAACTGCACAAAAGCACAGGGTTGACCATTTAGCGATTTTTAAACCGGCGGCCTAACAAGGCTGTCAGCTATTAAGTACCTATCATCTGAACAACTGAAGAACGCGCAAAAATAGTTAAAACTTACAACAAAATTGGTGATTCAAATTGGTGGGCACTTTCCGTGTATTACGGGGTAATTATGGGTGTCATAGTCAACCTATTACGCAAGGAATTGGCAAGATTATAAAGAAATTTTAAGGAGTTGGAAGCATTACAGACGTGGTCACTGCCAAAAATAGCGCTTCAGTTAGTGAAAGTGTGGCAGGTAATCCGAACTTTAATTCGAGCACTTTGACCACCTGATAACTGTCTTTTTTTGGTCTGCTATTGAAGGTTATGAGCTGGATGATATTTGGAATTTTAGGGACTCCCCCAATTTATTGCAAACCTTTGTAATCAACTTCACTACCATGCCACGATGTAAGCAATCCTATAATTAATATTTATTGCAAAAATACGACTGTATATAATAATTTATCAATTGTTTAAAAACAATATAACTTTGTAATGAATCTATTTCATTCGAAAAATAATATCGTACGAGTATAATTGCTATTGCTGAAAATATCAACAACTTTCCTTTTTTTTATTTTAGTACAAAATAATTATACACGTACGATGGAAAACAATTTGCTGACTTCACTTGAGATACGCCAATTTAATATAATAGAATAATAATAATCAAGAACGGAAACATCTTTTTTCATGCCTAATCGGTTTTTAATCCATCGCCATTTAATAACCAGAAAATTAACAAAACTTGGATCTTTTTAAGTTCTAAATTAACCATGAACCAAACGTTCGCCCCTGTTGCCTAATAATTGAGACAATCAGTTTTCACAAGCTTCTCTTGTGGCGAATTTTTCACCACCAAAATCATTCGTTATACATAGGAATAGGTTGCACTAGGTGCCTGGTCCAAACTATAGGGTGGATGCAGACGAATCTCTCACAACTTCTGGCATTTTACTATCGATGTGCGTGGCCTATCGTTATCCTGATGGAATCTAATTCCTCTTTTATCTATTGCCCAAAGCTGGCTGCGATTGCTCCCTTTTAAACGGTCCAATTGATGATAATACAATTTCGTCTAGGCCACCGTTTGCGTTGGCTTGACCGTTTTCACTTGATGTTGCTGTAAGTGAGCTACTTGTTATCTTTAATCTTCATTCACTTCAGAAATAGGCCAACATTGATGCAATTCAACGACGACTCTCAGATGAAAATTTGGTTCACGGACTTTATTTTGCGTTAACTTGTGTGGCAACCATACATGGAGTTTTTTTTTTTTGAGTACGAAATCTTATCTTTCTAATGCCATCTAGAGCAACGCGATCGCATTTATGCAACACGAGATACAGATGAAGGTCGTTCATTGGAAAAATAATACCTTAAGCGGCTTTTAGACTACACAAATCGTTTGTGCAAATCGATAGTTTGACTGGTCGTTGTAACGACCACGCGCAAAACAGTTCAAATCTGCGCAAACGCAAATTTTTTTATTCGATTTTTTGATCATAATATTTGCGGACCGTGAAATTACACTTACTGCAAGCTTTTCATGCAATGAAGCTAAAATCTATCGTGTTGAATCACGTTTGAATCATCACTTTTATAGTAAGTTTTAACTATTTTGTCCATATGCTACAATTTTGTTTGTTGACGTAACCACAAAGCGAGAAATGAGCTTCTTCCTGAAGAAAATTTTGCTCGATTGAAAGGCCACGTTTGAATCACCACTTTTATAGTAAGTTTTAACTATTTTTCCGCTTTCTTCGGTTGTTAAATGATCCATATTCGTAAATGGTAAATCTTTCACTAAATACATAACACTTCAGATGACATCTGACAGCCTTGCCAGATCGGCGGTTTTGAAATCACTAAAGGGATAACACTGTACTTTTATTTTCCGTTTCTACTTCCCATATTATATATATTTCTTTTAACATAAAATAATGCAAATTAATAGGCTTTCATATAAATTTTTGTTTTTAATCTCCGCACGCATTTGTGCTTTACAAATATTTCAAAAATGTGAGCACATTTCACGCCACGCAACACAAACGGTCTGCCCAAATCGAACCAATATCCAAAAATTTGTATTTTTTTATAGACAGGGTCTGCGCAAACACAAAAACTTAAGCACACACATGACACAAACTATCTGCACAAACATCGATTTGTACAGTCAGTTTGCACAGTCTATTCTTCTTCTTCCATATTTCTAAAATCAGATGAGGAAAGAATAGTCTGCCCTTAAATGATGCCGTAGATATTAAATATTAAACATTCCTATATTAAATCCATCATCTTTATTGATTTTTTTAAATAATCGGAATCCTTAAAATGTCTAAAATTTATGTCAAACTCAACGAGACATTATCACACAATCCTGGTAATTTGCTAACTCATCTTTCTCAACATTCACAGGGCTGTTTTTTTTTCTTTTTTTGCAAAATTATTAGTAAGCTAATTGCCCTGTACAGAACAAAAGTAACAAAATTTGTCACGCTCACATAAATTTGTGTTGTTCTTTTATGATGAGCAATTAAATAATTTAATTTGTAGTCTTTTGTAACCGAGCATTAAATATTCCACATCTAATAGATCTGATTAAATACTTCCGCCGGTATAGACAAAGAATTCTTTGACGTAAAAAGAATTGTGATAAATTCAACAAAAACGATGAAATCGTCAATTTCTAAGATCAATTCTCAGTATACACGAGATGATGACACTTACTTGACATTTCCACCGGAACCATCACCGGGTATGAATTGCTCCATTTCCTGGGGAGCATGTTTGCCACCGCTATCCTGCAAACAAATAAAAGTGAACAATAATAATAAAGTCAATAACAATTATATATAATTTAATTGCATTCTCAGATACTTACAGATATGTTCACCATTTTTTATAGTTTCCTTCTTTGTTTGTTTGTTTTGTTGTTTAGCGAAAACTGGAATCGACCGGATCCCAAACAATTAAATGCCCTCTCTTTTATACTTTAATGATTGATATTCAATTGGGAGTGATGACGATGACGGCGGACTTTACTATAATTGTAGTGATGGTCGTTTTTTTTCAGTGTATGCAACTTTTACTTTTCAAAATCGTATGATAATGTTGAGACGCTGTAGGATTATCTGAAGTGGGAAAAAAACAACAACAAAATATTACACAATAGTTTACAATTATTTTTGTCTTAAATTAAATCTTTGTGATTCAATCAATGAATGATCAATTAAATATTTATCGTTGTTTCTCAGTACGCCAAAGATTCGCTGTTCGTCGTTGGACGCCTTCGATTGATTAGTCAGAGAAATTGGCGTGAAACTTTTGCGTTAGATTTGAAATGTGAAAATGGCGCAATATCTAATGCGAACGATTGTTTGTCATATATAGAAAATTCAGTGTATCTAAAGGGTGTCCCAACAAGAACGCAAGATTTAAATGACTGATGCAGCAATTGAATTGTTTCTCTGGCTGTATGACATGTGGCGCCTTCTTGTTGAAACCACTTGTTCCTTCAATTCTAGGCACGAAAAAACTGGTTATTTCACGATACCGAACACCATTGACTGTTTGCGCTTGACATACCTCATTTTCATAAAAAAAAGGTTGGGTGATTCTTCCAGCTCAAAATCCACACTACACAGTGACACGTTGAGGATGCATTTGCTTCTCGTAAATCACTCGAGAATTTTCCTCACCCCAAATGCGATAATTCTGCTATTGACGAAGCCATCAAGGTGGATCACTGAAGATGATTTTATCGGCAAAATCATTATTTTCCACGCTGTCCATGGTCAGTTGGCTTCAGTTCCTGAGTCAATTGAATTTTGTATGCATGGAGGAGATGCAAATCTTTCGTCAAAATTCGCTGCATAGTGGATTTGGAGACACCAATTTGCTGAGTTCGGTGTCGAATTGAAGTAGATGGAGTTTGAGCGACATCATCACGTACAGCTGCGACATTTTCGGTCGATCGACTTGGTCGAAGGCGCGTTGTTGTCTTTACATCACTAATAGACCCAGTTTTGGCAAATTTATCCATTAATCTCTTTGCAGTTGACTCTTTTGGAGCATTATTGTGACCCCAAATTGGTCACAATTTGCGAACTGTATCCGCAAAACTTTCACCATTTTGGTAAAACAATTTCACAATGAGAATGCGTTGTTCATTCGTGTAGCGCTCCAGTTTTACTAACCTCGTACCTTCTACTAGCAAACAATAACAAGTGTTCAAATGTCAACCAATGACACTTCGAATGGCGCCAAATTTAAATCTTGCGTTCTTGTTGGGACACCCTTTATAACTAAAATAATAATCAAATTATTTGTACACTTTTCCTCTTGACTATGTGGAGGATTTCTGGTAGCAGTACCAAGAAATACTATTTGCCTGAAGGGCAAAAGTTGTGATCTACTTGGGAAATTCTCTAAAAATTACTGCCACAAGACAGATATTCAAATTTAGGATCTGGTAAAATTTGTTCAATAAATTTATAAATTTCCCGATTTCAAAAACCTTTGAATATTGGTAATTTCATAATTTGGTAATCTTCATATCTTTCTTACATATTTTTGTTTTTTTTTTGCAATTCTTTTAGTTTGCAGTTCATAATTTCGCAAATTTCATCAGTATTTTAATTTTGATAGATTTTAGAAATTTATAGTTTTATAAATTTCACAAAGTAGACTTCGTATGACTAATAATTTAACAAGTTTTTTTATATATTGAAAATTTCATAAAAAAAAGAAAAAAATGTTATAACCTAATTAACTTCGTAAATGTATAAAACATTTCATAAACTTAATAAATCTTGAAACATTCATAACATTTATAATGAAATGAATTTCATAAAATTCATAATTTTTGTAATGTAATGAATTTCATAAAATTCAAGACTCTTGTAACGAATGAGTTTGAAAAATTAGAGAAACTTAAACAATCGATTTTCTAGAGAAGCTTTTGAAAATCGATTGTTTAAGTTTTTTTTTTTTTTTTTTTTTTTTTTGTCAGTTGTGACGAGGGTTTATACAGAGGAGGCGCAATGAAGTTGCCTCCAAAATGGCAACAAATTATTGAAATCTAATCATTCCAACTCTGCTTAGTTAAGCTTTCAATGTCATGCAAAAATAAAGGGGTTATTTTTACTACACCTTATTCATATTTTTTTTTTAATTTTTCGCCTGACCGGCCGACCGTTTTTTAAGGTATCGCTTGTGCAATGTTGCGAGGTCGGCCCCAAAGTTAGACGACCTGACGTATAGATGGTGCCAGTAGTTTGAAAAAACATTTTTTCAGTTAAAAGTGCCAACCTTATAAAACATATACTCGTATTTTCCATACCACATTGTTTAGTGTTTTTATTTGAGCCATCAAAAAAAAAAATAAACGATCTCAGTGAATTTGTAAACTTGGAAAAAATTGGTCACTGTGTTATGTAATTCAACATTTCCGCTTGAAAGGTATCAGTCCAACCAATATAAAAGCCCAGCTAGATTCTACTCTGGGGGAATCTGGTCCTTCGTTTACAACCGTCAAATATTGGGTAGCAGAATTTAAACGAGGCCGTACGAACTGCTAAAACGAACACTGTAGTGGTCAGCCAATTGAGGTGGCCACGTCAGACAAGGTTAAGAAAATCCAGAAAATGGTGTTGGATGACGAACGTGCGTCACATAGCTGAAGTGATAGGCATTTCAAAAAGTGCTACGCATCGTATATTGATTGAATATTTGAAGACGAGAAAGCTGTGTGCCAGATGGGTGCCGCGCTTACTTTCAATAGATCAAAAACAGCGTAGTGAAGATGTTCAGTAGAATGTTTGGCGATGTGGCCATGGATGAGACATGGGTCCAGCACTTTACGCATGAGACAAAGGAACGGTCAAAATTGTGGTCTGGAATCGGAAAATCGTGTCCAAAGAACGCGAAGATGGTTTCATTTGCAGGCAAGGTCATGGCGTCGGTTTTTTTGAGATGCGCATGGGTTAATTTTTATCGATTATCTTCAAAAAAGAAAAACCATCAATCGGCGAACATTATGCCAATTTATTGCAGCGTTTTGGTAAATAAATTAAAAACCTTCAACATTTTCCCGGTCATATACGACTAAGAAGAAAGGACACGCTAGACTTGGTCCGGTGATAAAAAGTTCGGCTCGCCAAAAATAAGATCCGGCAATGGCAGGATACTTCAGTTTAAGATAGGATAAAGATTTGAATACTTATTGTAAATTTCATGAAAAAGATCCAATAAAAAAAATGAATGAAAAAAATATAAATCGGCGAATATTATGTAAATTTATTGCAGCGTTTTGGAAATTATGGAAAAAAGGGGCGCATTTAGCGAAAAGGAAAGTGTTTTTCATCAAGACAACAATCCCATTCACTACTGGGATGGCCAAAATTAATTAATTAAAGTTCGAACTATTTCATCACGCACCTTATTCGGTCCTCCGGACTATTTTTTATTTCCAAACTTGAAAAAACAATTTGGTGGTTGCCAACAATGAAGAGGTGGAGTATGCGGTTGATGGCTATTTTTAAGGTATTTGACAGTTCTTACTATAAAAAGGATATAGAAGCTATTGAATATCGCTGGAAAAGGAGTATCGAGCTAAAAGGAGATTGTGTTGAAAAATATAAAATCATTTTCCCAACTTTTTTGTGTCTTCGGAATCGTTTTCCATAGGTTGAATCCAATACAATGTGCTGATTTTAATTACTTTAATCAAGCTCAGACTGTGCGCATACATTAAAGCTTCTTCAGATCCAGTTGACAGTTATTTTCACAATCGCTAAATGCGGGTGGCGATAAATATTCACACATCCATTAGCTTATCTTAATCGCCATCTATTTGACTCCCGCTTAACAACTATATAGCCTATTAAAAAGTGTGGCAGTCCATTTGATCCAAAGTACTCGTAAATAATAAAATCGCTATACCAATAACAAAGAAAAACACATAACTATTTTGTGAACTAAGCTATGGGGAACCATAAGCCAGACAAGACAGTCTCTCTATGGCGTTAATCATTCATTGTGTTATAGTTAATTATAGATTTCAATGTTAATGTCTAATAAAAGTTCAATAAACCTTCAGACCCAGAACCAGACGAAACGATGAAATAGTCGTAAAAGATAAATAAATATTGTAAAAGCGTGAACATCAGAAGCGTGGAAATGAAATAGAAACAAAAATATATAAACAAAACAAAGCTGCGATGACGTTTTATAAACCTGAACCTTTGGAATTATAAATTTTATTGAATGCTCTGCACTATTATTAAAGTGTACGAGGATGGTGTGTTAAGCCATAAAATATAAGATTAAACTAATATTTTATAGTTTCAGTAAGTTTGTTTAAGCTGTAAATATCTGGTCGTTTATAGTAGCTGTAAAAAAAATAAAGAAACCATAAGAACTGTGTCTTTTTTATAGCAGCAGATAAATTGCAAAGCGAATATAATTTAGATTATAAAGAGCATTTTAGCGGAGTCTCCTCCTCCAGCAGCATTTTATTAAATGAGATTATACTAATTAGTACTTTACTATTGCGGAAAGTTTATTTGAGTTTATATATTCTATCAAAAAAATTGTCGCGAAATTATGCTGGCTGCTAAGTTTGCACAATTGTTCTCTATACTGACGCGAAATTTGAGCGCGATCTGTCATTTAGTTCGCTTACAGTGGGCAATTTTGTCAATTCTTCTTAAGTAGGTTTTGCGAATTTTTCAATGGATTTAAATATGGAACAAAGATTTCATTCCAAATTTTTGTATTCCAAATGGAATTTCATAAAATGTTATAGATGATTTACGGTGAATCGGGTTTATGATGAACACTTGCATATGAGTGGTACAGTGCATTGAAAAGCGATCGATACTGAAAGATTGCGCTTTGCTCTGGTCGATCATCAACGTCTTCCACCGAAGTTTACATCGATAAAATGAAGAAAATGACGGCCGCAAATCCTCGTTTAAGTTTGTGAAATATAATCGCCCTTCACGTTCTGTGTCTCACGGAAAAATTCGTACCATTTTAGCGATTGTTTGAAAATGAAAATCGACTTGTTCTGAAAGACCTGAAATTTTTCACAAATTCAATCATGTAAAGGTCGCTGAAGACAGGCTAGAATAGGTTAGTTACGAAACTTAGTTTATGAAACGCATTAAAACTGATGATGAGATACACATATGATCAAAAAAATCAGTACACCCTATATTTCTTTTTTAAAGGCTCGTAGACGAAAATTTTCTTAAATTAAAAGAAAAATCTCACACTAATTTCTTTTGTTATAACATTAGAAATAAAATAAATATTAAAACAATAACAAAAAACAAAAATTAAATTTAGTATTTTTCAAAAAGTAAGAAATTAATCAAAAAACATTGGACAAAATAAAAAGTACATGTATTTAAAATAAGCAAAAAAGTAAAAAATCAAGTTTTTTTTGCCAAATTGGCTGAGCCGGTATATCCACCTTTATTTTCAATTATTTTGTTGACTCTTTATAGCATGCTGGCAATAAGCTTCCTGCAGGTTTCTACTAGTATTTCATACCAAACTTTTTGAACAAAATTCCATAACTGATCCTTATTTTTAAGAACCTCCTTTTCAATTCTTTGTTTGAACTCTCCCCAAAGATTTTCGATTGGATTTAAGTCCGGAGATTGACTTAGTCAGTCAAGAAGGGCAACATTATTATCTTGGAACCAATCCTTTACCAACTTAGAAGAAAGCTTTGGATCGTTATCCTGCTGGAATGTCCATCTAAGAGGCATACTTTCCACAGCATAGTTCGTATTTTCCAAGATAGCTTTGTAGTGGAATGTAGTCATAGTGTCGGTAATTCGATGTATCGGACGGACACCATATCACGAGAAACAACGCTAGACCATAACATTGCCGCCCTCGTGCTTGACCGTCTTCTTTGTAAAGTGAACATGGAATTCCTTACCCTTAGGGCGTCGAACATTCCGGGCAAAGACGTTTCCAAATACATTAATTTTTGTTTCATCGCTCCACAAAATGTTTCGGCATTTTTTTCACCGTTTTTGAGATGCAAATTAGTCCACAACAGGCTTTCGATGGGCGGCTTCCAACTGAGTCGAGTCCGAAAAAAAAAACATGTCACAATCGATCAGAATTCAAGATGATGTTGATTGTTTTCTTTGATTATTGCAATGTTAAGCACTCAGAATTCTTGCCAGAAGGGCACACGGCAAATAAAGAATATAAACTGGGCATTATGCGACGTTTGAGAGAGTAAGTTAACCGAAAAAACTAGATGTATGGAAAGGGAACTTATGGATATTGCATTACGATAACGCACTATCTTACAATACTGTCACTGTTAATGAATTTGTGACTAAAAACTCAACAAATATCATCGAAGGCTTCTGCTGACTGTATTCTCTTTGCGAAACTAAAATTACCATTTGAAAGTACCCGTTCTCAATTGACATAAAATTTAACAGAGAATTCGTCGTGAGAATTGAAATCTTTTTAAGAAAATACTTTACAAAATGTTTAGCGCATTGAGCACTTTTCGTATAGAAAAATACCTTGTAGAAGACACTTCTCATGCGGAAGAGTGCTTTGCGAAAGACACTTTAATGTAGTGGTCAAATTTATTTTCTACATCAAAGTTGTTTTATCTATACGAAAATTGTCCCTTCTACATGAAAAGTGTCTATTTTTCTATATGAAAAAATGTAGAACATTATGTTGCGGAAAACATTTTCCAATTGCAATCTGCTGCTTGCAATGGCTATTTGGTCGCTCCATACTGATCTGCTGTTCAAATTCTTAATTAAAGTATTTCCGAGTCTTAATGCCCTTTAATCCTCGCCACTTGGATGGCTGCGAGACACGCCCTTAACAGTAATCAGCCTCTTCGCTGGCTGTTTATCAATGTTTGAGAAGGCTGCAGTAACATGAACCAATATCGATAAAATCGCCATATCCTAGAAGCATTGTTTTTTTTATTACCGGTAGCACCAGTTGTATTTGCCGTCACTTTGCTCGTCATCAACTGCCTGGGCACTAATAAAATAATGCAATATATTTGGAACCTCCCATTACTCCATTAGCATGGGAGGCACCTGAAGGCGTGGTCCTGGTGGGTAAGAATTTAAGTATAATCCTGCAGGTCTATGTACACCGCTAATCACGAATCAGAGTGCGATGGTATTTATTGCAGCTTTCTTTCCCCATTATTGTTTGCTTTTATTATTATTGAACCACCCTAATGTTATGAATTCATTCATCAATTATTTTGAGGTTTCTTTGCAAAAGCTAAACGATTGAGTTTAGTTATGAATGAAAATGATAAATACATATTCAAAAATATGTCACCAATAACGCAAACACTTTTTTTATGCTTTTTATTTAAATGTCTACATCCAACGCTTAATAAATATAAAACTCATATTGCGAAGCACGTTTTTCTTTTTTATTTTTATGTGAACTTTGGTCAACTAACGGAATGAATGAATTTCACAGTCTCACCGCCAATAACGTGGACAATTTTTCATAGATTTTATTGAACCATTTTTCTTTTTTTATGTTTAAAATGAGAACTATTAAATTTTGGATGAAACCGTGTGATCGATAGTTTTTGGCACGAATAACAGGCAAAACGACCACCATCGCATAAAATACAGTGATCACGTTTTTTTCGCCCGCCATTCTTCTTTCTCATGTCCGATTTTAGCTGACCCATTTTGCACAACATTTTGTCGTATTCGATTAATGTTGTTGTTTTTTTTTTCTTAATTTTTTATTCGTTTTCTTTATTTCTGCCGCTAACCAAACGAATTAAAGATTTATTTATAAGTTTATACTTATATTTATTCTTTGTATTTGCTATGCCAATATTTGCCGATGCCAACCAAACGTTGCACAGTGGTGCAGATGAATAAATGGTAGAGTATGATTTGGGGCTCTCAGAAAATATTGATTGTGCACATCCTATTGGACACAGGGTCACCCATATGCTCCTTAAATATATGGCCCAAAGATCTAAAAATCCTAGGGCTTTCAGGATTCAAGATTACTGGTCGAATTACATGATCTTTATTCATGTTTCAGTGTCTTGAAAAAAATTACCAGGAATCGGTCAACAAAACATTAATTTTTTTAGAGATTTATTATATACAATTCAAAGTAGACTCCTACAACGAATAATCCAACCTTCAAAATACCTTTCAAACGCACTCGGGGGAAAGATTTCGCCTCAAATTCTCTGCTATGTCTTCTATCTGCTGAACACAGATGCCTCGAAGCCGCAATTTGAGTTTTCAAAGGAGAAGAAAGGAATCATATTAGATGAATACGAAGTTTATCCGATGGTATTGCTGGAGTTTCTGGGCAGAAAAACATTCACAGTGATAGCCTTGCGAAACGTTGTGTTTTGCACCAAAATCCATGAGTTTTATTTGCGCAAATCTGATCTTTTAATCAATAATCAAACAAAACGGACAATATTAATTTGGTTTTTGGTAAACTTTGTCAGGATTTTTCCGATTTCGGCTCAATTCGAAGACGTCAGTTTGAAGCTTATTGACTGGTCTGACATGCTCTTGAATCCACCTATCATCACCAGTTGTAATGTATTCGTTGAATGTTTGACTGGAATTGACGTATTATAGCATGCCTTTAGCCACTTTTATACGGTTGAGTTTTTGAAGAAAATTCAGATCTTTCGGAAATAGTCGAACCGCTAACTCTTTTCATATCCAATCAACCATGTAGAATGCTATGAATAGATTTGAGAGGCATAGAAAATTCTATATATATACGAGTATATACTTTTCTCAAACTTAAATAATGATTTCCACTCCCCAATTTTATTCACTTTATCGATGTTTCATCTTCAGTTGAAGACGTTGATGATGGCCACACAGAAGAAGGCAAATCTTCCATCATATTTCGACCGCTTTAAAGTGCACTGTACCACTCACTCTTTTACATGTATTCGTATTTTTGGTAAGAACGATGGATCTGATCGTTTTGTAAGATTTTCAGTGATTCGGCACACGGAATTCCATTTACAATAAAAAATGGGAGATTAATTCCTAATATTCGTATCCATTATAAAAACCGCAAATCGCATTTAACGTCAACTGACAAAATCGATCAGTGTAAACAAAGTAAGTGACAGATCGTTCTTAAATTCCCCGTCAGCAAAGAGGACTTTTGCACCAACTAAAGCTAGCTACTTGATATCTTTACGGAGAACAATTTTCATGGGACATAATATTTTCGTGAACAAATTATTTAGTGGCATTACCAGATTTTTTTTGGATTGGTTTCTATTATTGATACAGGAATAATTTATGTTTTCATGTCATAATACTCGTATGTTCGTTGTTGGCGAATGTATATTTGCAAAATTGTAAATTAATTTTTTTATTCCACAAGTCTACAAATTTATTATCGATCTTATTATGACGTAAAAATGCAAGGTGTATCGATTTTAGTTTTGGGAACCACCAAGAAAATACTAATGTTGCCGCTTAAACCAACATCGTACTGCCTGGGGTAAAAATTTTGCATCAAATTTCACATCCATTTATTTATATGGAGTTTCACCGCGAAAAGTCAGCATAGTATACATATTATAGGGTTATCCATTTGATGGTTTTACAACCGTTGGTCTGACAAGGTTGTCAGCTGTTAAATATCTGTTTGCCATTTACGAGTATGGATCGTTTAATGACCAAAAGACTCGTAAAAATAGCCAAAACTTACTGTAAAAATGGTGATTCAAACGTGGGCACTTTTCTTGCATTACGGGGTGATTATGGTCGTCATAATCGACTAACTCTGCAAGGAATTGGTAAGAATTTAAAGAAATTTACAAAAATAAAGATTTAGGCAGGGCGACAGTTCATCGTGCGATCTCCTCAACATACTGTTGGAAATGATTATGAGGAAAGCTGCAGTTGACACGACTGATACCATCTTTAATAAAAGTCATACGTTACTCGCATATCCAAATGACATAGACATTATTGGCAGAAAACTACTAGATGTTACTAAAGAGGAGAGTATTGCTTGCTAACAGATGTTACTATGAGCTAAGCAAGCGATTCAATGGTAAAGCGCTCTTTCGACAAACAAAAATCCGACTGTATCAGACGTTGGTTCTACCTGTCTTGTTGTATGTTAGAATCCTGGTATATGACACAAGTGGACGAATCAGTACTGGCAGTATTCGAGAGGAAAGTATCGGTGTCTCATGAATAATGAGTTGTAAGAGCTATATGCCGACATCGACGTGGTCAAACGCATTAATATGCAGCGATTGTGATGGCTGGGTCATGTTGTGCGAATGGACCCAAATGCTCCGGCACGGAAAGTCTTCGACACCGAACTCGGTAGAGGGCGTAGAAGAAGGCGACCAAAACTCCGGTGGGAGGATCAGGCACACCAGGGAAATACTATCAAAACTTGGTGTGATGAATTGGAGGGGAAGCGTAGAAGATCGAAGCGCTTGGAATTATTTTCTCCGAGCGACGTATGATAGATAAGGATGTCTGATCTAGTCGCCACCGAAGAAGAAGATAAAGAAATTTGGAATGACTAGAAGCGTTACAGATATGGTCAGGCCTGTGCATCATCACAATGTACGCACTGCCGAAAGCGTCGCTTCTGTTATTAAAAGTGTGGGGGATTATCCAAATTGCAATTCAGAGCGCTATGGCCGTATGATAACCGACTTTTTTTTGCCTGCAATTGAAGACTATGAATTGGACGATATGTGCTTTCAGCAAGACGCTGCCACAAGCCACACAACACGACCGATTTTGGCTTTTTTTACATGAGAAGTATCCAGAAAGCGTAACTTCACGTTTTGGCGACGTCAATTGTTCACCAAGATTATTCGTTTTGACGCCGTTAGACTTTTTTCGGGGGGATACGTTAAAGACACGGATAATCCCCAAACGTTGGAGCATTTGAAAAGCAACATTCGTCAAGTTATCGCCGAGATACCACACGAAATGTGTCAAAAAGTGTTCGAAAACTACCTCAAAACAATCCACTGCTGTAACCAATCTAGAGGCGATCATTTAAATGATATTCTATTTTGTAAATAATGACCAGGTCGAAGCATTATAATGAAATAAAAGTTTCATCATAATCGTAGCGTTTTAGTTAATTTTACGTTTGGAACCGAAAAATTGATACAAGACTTTAGCGATCAACAGAATTTTGACAATTCCTTTAAGCGAGCTTTTTTAAATGATCAATCTACGGTGCGTACTTTAAAAGGTGCTTAAGTACTTAAACTTTTTTGTGCATTTGGGTCACTGTACATCAGCTTCTTTCAAAATTTCAACAATTTCATGTTAAAATTTAACACAGATGATAACGATGCGCTTTGTTCATTGGAATTTGATTAATAATTATACAAAAAAAAAGAAAAATTCTTGTCATTTGTCCTCGAAATTTCAAACGTGCTTGAAAACATTTTTTCCT
>JAHXMU010031416.1:0-18196 GCA_019455685.1 Philornis downsi | reverse complement strand
TTATTATTATTATTATTATTATTATTATTATTATTATTATTATTATTTCGATTATTATTTTTATTTTTTATTATTATTTTTTTATGTTGGAATCCGTTTCAATATTTAAAAATAAATTAAAAAATTATGAAAATATACGAGGTGTGTTCAAAAAATAAGATGAATTTTCATTTTTGTCAAAAGAAAAAAATATTTATTCATCAATTTCTATTATATCTCTTTCAAAGTAGTTCCCCTCAGATATAATACACTTGTCCAGCATTTTCCCAATCATCAAAGGAGTTCTGATATGCACCTTTTGGCATGTTTTGAACTCTCTCAGCGGTTCGGTTTTTATCTCCTCTATCGTGGCAAGACGCCTTCCTTTCATGAGTCTCGTCAATCTTGGGAACAGGAAAAAGTCGCAGGGGGCCAAATCTGGTGAATACGGGGGCGAAGGCATGATAAAATGTATTGTTTTTGGTCAAATAATCTCTCATAAGCAAAGATGAGTGAGCAGATGCATTATCATGATACAAAAGCCATGAATTTTTTCCACAATTCCGAGCGTTTTTTTCGTATTGCTTCATGCAAACGGCGCATAACTTCAAGGTAATACTCCTTATTTAACGTACGACCTTGTGTTAAGAACTCCTGATGCACTACGTCATGGTAATCGAAGAAAACAATGAGCAAAACCTTGACAGTTGATCGAACTTGGCGTGCTATTTTTGGGTTTGGCTCTTCTGGACTCTTCCATTGGGTCTTTGGTTTCAATGTCATAACCATATAGCCATGATTCATCACCAGTTATGGCCCTTTCAAGCAAATTTGGATCATCGTTGACGTCATTCAACAATTCCTGAGCGACGCTCATGCAACGTTTTTTCGTCAAAACTCAGCAGTTTTGGAGAGAATTTTGCTGCCGCACGCTTCATGCCCAAAATTTCCGAAAAAATTGCATGGCATGAGCCAACCGATATGCCGACATCCTCAACAACTTCTCTAATTGTGATGCGACGATTCTTCATAACAATTTTCTTCACTTTCTTAACATTTTCATCATTTGTTGATGTGCTGGGGCGTCCAGACCGAGCGTCGTTATTCACATCTTCTCGACCTTCTGTGAAAATCTTGTACCACTTGTAAACATTTTTTTGACTCAGAGTGCTCTCACCGTATGCCACTGTCAACATTTTAAGTGTTTTTGAACACTTAGTTCCATTTTTTATACAAAATTTGATGCAACTTCTTTGATCCATTCTTTCGATTCTTTTGCGGATGATACAGCGTTTTTAAGTGTACATAAAGACCCAGAAGTAGCATCAAAACAACTTCAATCCCACGTTATTGACGTGGAAAATTGGCTGCATAAGTGGAAAATAAATGTTAATGCTGCAAAGAGCGTTCACATAACCTTTACGCTAAGACAGAAAAACTGTCCACCCATTACAATAAATGGAACAGCAATCCCAGAGCAGAGCCAAGTAAGGTACTTGGGAATTCATCTTGACCGACGTCTCACGTGGGTTCACCATATTGCAGCTAAAGTCACACGGTTGAAAATTAAAACCACTCAGCTTAAGTGGCTCATTGGGCCACACTCCTCGTTAGACTTAGAACTGAAAGTACTTTTATATAAAGCAGTTTTGAAACCAATATGTTCGTATGGGATCGAACTATGGGGGTCCGCTTCTGCATCCAATATTGAAAAGTTACAAAGAAGACAGTCAAAAGCTTTAAGAATGATCTCGTGCACTCCTTGGTATATACAAAATAATAACATCCACAAAGACCTCAACATTCCCACCATCCGAGAAGAGATAAGAAAATCATGCATAAACTACATTGATAAAATGACTGATCATCCCAATCCCAATATGCGAGATACCTGCTTTTGTTTGAGGGTCATAGGCGTCTCAAAAGATGGCAAACTCTAGATTTGGCTATATGAGTGTTTTTCGAACTAAAAGCTGAGTATTGCAGTGGCAGTACCAACATTAATATCTTTAGTTTAAGATTTAAATACTTATTGTGAATGTCGAAAAGACAGATTCAATAATAAAACTAATTAAAAAAAAAAAAAAAAAATTTCGATAGCAGAAAATCGCCGAACACGCAAATCACTTGTCATTCATGCCTCTCACAAACAAACTAAACATACTATATGGCTAAAACCGTCAACATATCTTCGAGACGAGTGTAACAACATAAAAAAAAAAATAATAATCGAATACTAATAATAAGTAGCCCGCGAAATTTGAAAATTCACCTTATTTTTTGAACACACCTCGTATTTTAGACTTTAGTTTCAACAATTTACTTTATGTGTGTATTTGCCATTCGTGCAATAGTCTACCGAATGAGCGTGTGACTGACCTTAGACAATTTGTAATGATCTTAGATCGCAAATTGCATGGCAAGGATACAATGAATTCTGCTACGGTCATGTATCATTAACGTCAATAAGTGGGCAAAATTTTCAATCCTTCCAAAATGAATGCTATCCAGTTGATAATGAATCGGAAACATCAATTACTGCTAATTTGAATATCACAGCAATGCTAGCGCGACGAATATTTAGTAAATGATACAGAGGTTTGCAGAGGGAGAATGTCATTTTATATTTAAGTTTAGGGCGTCACAATATAATGGGCCTGCTCGAGGGTATGAAATTGTTATCAAAGTGTTTTAGAGTAATTCCTAAAATTAAGCCTTGCGCACAATCCACGTTAAAGTAGTAGAAATTGTATAGATCGAAATTAAATTGATGAGATTGATAAATAAAAGGATTCTTTTAACAGATGTTATTGTGTTTCAGGGAAAGCAGTTAAAAATCATAGTATAATATAAGTGAAGTGACTACCATGATCAATGTGTTGAAAGAGGTCGTTGTGTTTATTAAGGTGTCTGTTTAAGATGTCTGTGTTTTTCTTAAATCATTCATTTTATAATCTAATCACTAATTTGATTTGTTGTTTAAATGTTTTGTTGACTACTTTTTAACTAACTTTGCAGTTTTGTGAAATAATCGCATTATCTTTTGTTTCGCATCCTAATCTATAGTATAATTTATATGTTGTTTTAAGATGTTTAACATCTTAATTATATTTGCTTGCCGTCTGTTATTTGCGTAGATTAGTATCATAAATATTAATAGACCAATCCTCACCTACTAATTGGGCGTGGTGTCGATAATTGTTTATATTTAAGCATTTTATATGTTTAATATTGCTATTTTGCAACTCAGTTTATAAAAGATGATACATCAATGTTAGCAGATGGTTTTTAATGCACCTGACACCATTTGTACGTTTGCTACAGCTTTCTTATTTGTCATTAAATCTATAAAGTAGAAGAGATTGCACGATAAGGAAAGTATTTTCAAAGTCACGGAGTGATTAAATGTAACTAATAAAGCTATTATTAATTCAAAAATGCTATTAGGTGCGCAACTAAGTTCTTGTTGTTTTTTTTTTTTATAAAAATTCAGCTTTATTATCAAAATATGTTTACAAGCGATTCACAGAAACTATTGCCCATCTCAAGCTACTATTTTTTTCTATCTTTCTGGCAAAGTTCAAATTCCTATGGTTCCAATGAAATCAAGATATATGTTTTGATGAAAAATTCTGTAGCCTTTTGAGACACTGCGTGAAAACTGAGAAATTTAACTTTGGATTGATGGTTAAAACATCTGCACCATTGTTAATATTAGGTGCGCAATATTAAGTTCTCGCTGTTTTCTTTTTTTATAAAAATTTAACTTTATTACGAAAATATGTTTACAAATGGGATAAGACTTCCCATTTAGTTAGGTTTTAACGTGCGTAACCAAGTGAGGCCGAGCGTTGCACAGTGAGATTCTAAGTGCAAAAAGTCTATTTTTCGACTGTAAAATATTACAAATGTAATGATGCAATTTTGTACGGAATTGTTTAGTTAAGAGAAATTCATCATAGCTTTTTTGAAAAAAAAATAATTTTTTATCGCAAAATAATTACTTAAAAATGCTTGGGAGAAGTAAAGCGCAAAACGACCAAGATTTTAATGCAACTTAAGGGCCTGTATATGCATATTTGTTGTTCGTTTAACTATTTTATGTCATGATGTTCTAAAAATATGGTATTTTGTGATTCTTTAAGAAAAAAAGACAACTTGATAGCATAAATAGTTTCGAAACTATTTAAATTTAAAAAAAAGCCCTAGAAATTTCAGTGTTCTAAGTTTTCCTTGGATGAAAAAAGGTTAGCTCCGGCGACCTGTATGCTCTGACTGCAATAAAATGAAGGAAGAGAGTATATTATTGCGATTTATAGAAAAAAATCCTTATAATATTTTATACTGCTGAACAAAGTTATAAATTTTATGAAAAAAGTCACAAGAAATTACACTACAAATTAAGCAAAGAAATAAAGACAAAACACGTATATGGTTATTTTTTCTGAGTAATATAGGCGATGGGCGTGGCCGATTTAGATGAAACTTACCAAAATTTTTGTTTCCGTAGTACAGATGATCCACGTCAAGTTACAAAAAATTCTACCTAACAGAAAAAAATTTATACGAAAATTTCATTTTGAGTTGTATGGGCGGTGGGCGGTGGGCGTGGCCGATTTAGATGGAACATTCCAAAATTTTTGTTTCCGTAGTACAGATGATCCATGCCAAGTTACAAAAATTTCTACCTAACAGAAAAAAATGTATACGAAAATTTCATTTTTAGTTGTACGGGCGGTGGCCGATGGGCGTGGTCGATTTGGATGAAACTTTATATTTTCGCTACTCTACGTCATAAAACGCTCTATGCCGAATTTCAAGACTCTACGACAACTCCTTATATTTATTGCACAAAAATGTATGAAGCAATCCCACTGTGCGTTGTCATGCTGAAGAATCACTTTCTCGTGCCTCTCTGCGTATTATGGGCTTTCTCGCGCAGAGCTTGGCTCAATTGCATTAATTTAAATCGATACCGATTCTTAGTGATGGTTTTGCTTAATTTCAATAGCTCTTAATAAATAACACCGACCTGGTCCCATCAAAAACAGAGCAATGACTTTATTTTCTTCGGATTGCTGTAATGAATCCATTTTTCCTCACCTGTTACAGTGTATAAATCACGACTTGGTAGTAGCTTTGCTATTTGCTTTGCTACGCAGCCCCAACCGGTGAGTTTGGCTGGCAGCGTGGGGAGGCCCCGGGACTGAGTTCCCGCCTGATCATTTGATGTTGGACCTCTAGTGGGAGCATCACGCGGATTGTGGTTGATACCAAAATCGCTCATAGAGACTTTGTGCTTGAATGTGGAGTTGCATTGCAACCGGGTGCTACAGACCCATAGAGTAGCAGAGGTGGTAAGATAGGCCTCACCTCCGCCAATGGGGATTATGTTCCATACTAGCATAATCAATTTGGTATCTCCTGGCTGCGAACAAAGGGTTGCAAAGAAAGGTTGCGATAGTACCAAAATTGTCAGTCCCTTTTCCTAGATAGCCCAAGTTTTACTTGGCTATCCCAGGTTGGCGCATTGTAATATGTCCAGTGTGTCGCACACCGTGAGTAAGGCCTTGACGGTGAGACTCATGTTAAACCCTCGTGGACTTCTCACCTGTTACAATACGATGAAGAAACCCCTTCCTTTTTTTGCCGCTGAAGCATTTGTTCACAGGCGAAAAAACGACGCTCAACGTCCCTTGGCTTCAACTCGTAAGAAACCCAAGTTTCTTGCTTTTGAATTATTCCCAACGTATGCTATCATTTCCAAGCGATTGCTTGGCGTATAACTACTAATACTGAAGCAAGCTCTACCTGCATTTGACATGGATCCCCATCAAGCAATGCCGTCAATTCAGTGGTTTTTCGAAGATTTTTCGTCTTCCTTCAAGCGAACGGTCGTCAAAATTAAAATCACTGTCTTTAAAGCGACGAAACCAATCTCGCCACCTTGTTTCGCTTAAAACAGCATCTCTGTAAACGTTATGAAGCTCTCAATAAGCTTTAGCTGCCGTTTTCTTCGATTGAAAGAAGAAAATCAATACTTTTCCCGCATATGACGATTATTTGGCACAAAATCATATAGGTACATATTCACCCAACCAAAAGAATATGACTTCAAAAGCAAGTCATTATTATGTCGGGGCGGTATGTTTACCATATTCCTAAGCTTGACTCATGACGTTTAGGTTATGGCAGAATCGACTAGCGCATACAGCTGGCGCCATCTGTTGGCAAACAGCGGGAACTTAGTTGCACATCTAATAATAATTGTTTTAAAACTTTATGCTTGTTCTTTACTTGACATAATTGATCATATTATGAATTTTCATCGATGAAATTCTAGACATTCCTGTGTAAAAGGAGTTTTCATACTTGGTATTCTCTTTCTCCTCTTTTTTTGAATATACCTATAAATTCCATCCATCAAGGAATCACATGAGATGAATAAAGAAGAGATTTTTCCATGGAAATGAGTTGTTTTATGACAGAAATGGTAGTTGTCATACCTCCACCCTAAATCTGTTATCCATTCATTTCATTGAAGTTAGTAATTAATATATGGGAGGTTTTAATTCAGGTTTTACCAATTTTAACGCATTAAGCAGGAATTCATTCTATTTTCTCAAGTCTTTTGTTTTTTTGCATGAAATTCTTAAAACTTTTTGCACTTTTTTGATTTTTTTGCTTTGTGAAATAAAAAGTCTGCACGTTTTGTTACCTTTGCTGAATGAAATTCAAATTTGTGCTAAAATTAATTTGCATATTAATGATGGCTCATATTTGGCCAATGTTTCCAATTATATCATAACAACAGAAGTCTTTAATGACATTTCCTTAGGTTCTCTTTTTAATGGAAAGTAAAATGAGTCAATTTTAGAGAGATTTAAAAAAAAAAATCAAGAAAATATCAAGAGCATAACGCAAGAAACCACCATATATGATAATATATCGGGTTTAAAAGTGTAATGACCTTATTTGTATTTGGGAATTTAAATTTGCCTAAAACACTGTTAGTCATATATTATATAACGTCTTTTCATTTAATACGAATTTTGGTCCTAATATTCGTTCTTCATTTCTTTTTAGTATGTTGCTAATATACAGGGTGGGCCATATGAGTGTTGGCGATTTAATCCTTCAATTTCTCGGTAACGCTGCGCCACTTCCTGGAAATTTAGTCGCCATGGAGCCGTACACGGGAGTGCAGCGTGCATTTTGTGTCCGAGCATATTACGAAAACAATAAATCAGCGATTACTGTACGACGTTTGTATCGCCAATGTGATACGAAAATGAATCAGAATGTTCGAAACAACCGGTTCAACGGTACCAATTACGGTTCGTGGTCGCCCAGTTTCTGCAAGATCAGCCGACATTGTGGAGCGTGTTCGTGTTTCAGTTCAGCGAAATCCGCAACAGTCAACACGTAAGAGAAGTCAGTCTTTGGATGTCAAAAGAACAACTTTACGACGAATTTTGAAACGTGATTTGCATTTGAAGGCTTATAAGATTCAGATAGTCCAAGAATTAAAACCCGATGATGCCAATAACCGACTTAACTTTGTCAATTTGATGCTAGAGCGGTTCAACAATTTCAACAACATGATTTTTAGTGATGACGCCAATTTTCACCTTAATGGCCATGTGAACAAGCAAAATTGTCGGTTCTGGTCCGAGACTAATCCCCGACACTTGCATGAACGTCCACTTCACAGCCCTAAGCTTGTCGTGTGGGCTGGGATAACGTCAACCGGTATTATTGAACCATACTTTTTTGAGGACGAAAGAGGGCATGCGATGACGGTTAGAGCGAACAATTATTGCAACATGCTAGCAGACTTTTTGGTGCTAGCTTTGCAAGAACTTCAAGGCAATACCTCGAGGATGTGGTTTCAACAGGATGGGGCCACATGTCATACGGCTAGGGTATCCACAGAGCTGCTGAAAAATGTTTTTCCTGGAAAACTCATTTCGAAAAGGGGGGATATTGAATGGCCCCTACGTAGCCCCGATCTCTCTCCATGCGATTATTTCCTATGGGGCTACCTCAAATCAGTAGTCTACGAGAATAATCCGACCAATTTAGAGCAGTTGAAGAGGAACATTATTCAGGAAATTAACAAAATACCGAGAACAACTTTTCAACGAGTTTTCCAAAATTTGCGACTTCGGTTCCAAGAGTGTCTAGCAGTCGAGGAAAGCCATTTGAACAACATTATTTTTAAGTCTTAAAAATTCCCATGCTTCTACTTTTTAAAAATACAAATATATTTTTTTTTATGTTTCTTAGTTTTTTTTTTTAATTGAATATTTAAACCGCCAACACCCTTATGGCCCACCCTGTATTAACGAAATGGGATTTTGTGAATTCAAAAAAACGCTAATCCCATTTCCCGTGTTAGCATTTTGTTAGCTAATTATATAAGTCACTTATATATCATTTAAATTTAAATGAGTATTAATTGGTTAGCCATGTTATTCTGCCATTATAGTAGCACCAGTTTTATGCAAATTTCCTTTCCCATGAAAACCAACGACAATAAAAGTTCATTGTTATTTTTAGAATTAAATTTTAGAAATATGGGAAATGGGAGCTCTCAGAAAAAAAACTAATTAATAACATAAGCGGACGATTCTGTTCTTGGAATATTCTAGAAAAAATTTTGCGTCAAATATGCAATTAAAAATTATATATGGTGAAAAGTGGCAACCTTACAAAATATGTGTTTTAAGTTTCAAGGCGCCACGTTGTTTAGTATTTTTATTTGAGCCATCAAAAGTAAACGATCTCAATAGGCACCGCAGTAGAGGGCGAACAAGTATGCATTGGAAGAATTAGATTGCTGAAACTGTGTAAAACTCTAAGGCGAGGAATTGGAAAAGAAGCGTAGTGCTAGGAATTATATTCTACACCACCACACGGCGGATAACAATTTCTACTCTAGCCGCTGTCTAAGTAAATATGTGATGTACAAAATAATTATGCCATTTTCAGAAATAAATATTTGATTACTGCTTGCAGGCAAATGTGCTGTTTTTATACCTTCAGCCGAAAGAATGAAATGTACCAGAAAGGTTTAAACAAATGTGTTTCATGATTTTTATGGCGATTAATCAATGCCCGTCTGCCTGTCTAGACAGTCGACCGATAGGCACGATAATTGTCGTAAATCCTTATACATTTTCAAAAATTTGGCACAGTCCAATATCGATCTACCCGTTTTAGTACCTCTAATATAAATTTTGATGCCCTGTCATCTCTCGGGGGTACAGACAGGCATGGGTTTTTCCTATGTCTATATTTCATGGTTGCCGTTCACCGTCGCCGAACGGAAGGGGTTTGGAGTTTTCCCCGTCCCCCACCGGTGACGATACTGCATCCTTGCAATGTAGTACCGACCGTTTCATCTATATGGGGTCTTCGCACATACAGGTATAAAAATGTCCAGTCTGTAGTCTTTTGCCACATTGCGACCAATACCGTAAAATATGGTGTATAAATCACAATTTGCTAGAAGCTTTGCTTTTGCTTTGCTACGCAGCTCCAACCGGTGAGTTGGGCTGGCAGCGTGGGGATCAGGAGGCCCCGGGACTGAGTTTCTGCCTGATTATTTGGTGTTGGATCCCTAGTGGGAGCATCACGCGGGTTGTGGTTCATACCAAAATCGCTGGTAGAGACTTTGTGTTCGAATGTGGAGTTGCATTGCAACCGGGAGCTGCAGACCCATAGAGTAGCAGAGGTTATAAGATAGGCCTCACCTCCGTCAATGGGAATTATGTTCCATACTAGCATAATCAATTTGGCATCTTCTGGCTGCGAAGAAAGGGCTAACAATTTGTGTTAATACCACAATTGTCAGCCCCTTTTCCTAGATAGTCCAAGTTTTTACTTGGCTATCCCAGGGGGGAGTTGACAATCGCATTGTAATATGCTCAGTGTGTCGCACACCGTGAATAAGGCCTTGACGGCGAGACTCACGTTAAACCCTTGTGGACTTCTGTCCATTTTTGGCAAAGCAGAGCCAAGTAATCACAAAATTGTCTGAGTAGCTTTTTAAGTACAAACTCGATCTCACTCATATAACTCGATCTCACTCATACAACGTAAGATACAAATTGCTAAAGCCATCTATCGAAAAAATAATGCATTTATTTTTATTGTACCACATATTTATGATACAATTTATTCCAAAAAATGAGTTAAAAAACAGAGATTACTTAAGAATTGTTGCTATTACCTACCTAATGAAATTGAAATAAAAAATATATTGTTTACGTTAATGAGATATTGGTACACAGCGTGATGCTTTATATAAATTTGGTTGGTTTGGTTGGCATTTTTGCTTTCAACACAGTAATATAGGGAAAAAACTCACTAATTTTGTTGTCAGCTCTTCCAAAGCAATTCCAAAAAAATTGATACGCCCTACTGGATATTATGAATTAAAGCTGAAGTTAGCAACAGTTTGATCCATCTCCATGTCTAATGCGATGCAATGAATCAAATTCATTTCTGTCACTTTCATTGCTGCAAGGTATCTACTCAAATGCGTCATTGATCTTTAACTTTTAGTAATTATTTAATTAGCGAAATAGCTTCGTTTTCTATAATGCTTGTTGTGACTGTTGATAAATCAAACGTATGTTGGGGCAACCAGTTGCAACTACATATATAAAGTGAAAACAACGAAATAATCTTCACGCCATTAAGGGGCGGTGATCAGTCCAGCAGTATCATCATTTGCAATACGATAAAACATTCACTCAATCACAGTCATGCAGTGGACGTCTGCATACAATTATAATTATCTTATCAAACGTTACTATTTATAATTGATAATTTATATTAATGATTCACCAGTTGTATATCTTTTATTCGAAAAGGTCAACTATGTAACTGCAAATGTATGAATTGTATGAATATGGGTCAAAATAAACTCTGGCAAAATGTGTTGTTTGCATTTCTTCTTTGCATTTGCAGTTGATTGATGATATTTCTCTTGAAATATAAGATTTCGAAGTTCACATTTTTCAAAGGTGTTTAACACTTAAGGTCGGATGTTCCGGATAACCCTTAAATGATTTACTCAGCATCTCATGGCCAATATAATTATTGAAATATCAAAAAAAAAACGCAAACTCCTCTAACGTGTTTTGACACCTAGTTCAATCTTATGTTTTTAATCTCCATAAAGTATTTTTGTGACTATAAGTGCAATATGCAATCTCTTTCCCTTTCATTTTAAATGTTATCCTGGCAATGCCTTCTACGGCACAGGTCAAACGTGATATTACACCGTCGGCATCAATCAGGCTCCATTCCAAGTCATCCATTGTTGTTCATTATAATATTAGAATAAATGTACGGGTATAGAACTCGTAGTATAGTACTCGTTCAAGTCGTGCATTTTTCAACCAATATAAATAAATAAATATTTCACCAATAATTCAAATATACAAGAATACATATTTACAAATATATAAATTGTCTGCGGACACTCAAATATAAAATAGATTTTCCATAAAATTAACTTAAAAAATTCTTTCAATTCTACAGGGCTATCCATTTTTTTTTTGGTTTAAACAATAAAGTTAAATACTGGGTGTCCGTCGGGAAGATGCACTACTTTGTTTGTTTATAATTTTTGATTAAATGAAAGAGAATGGATCTTATATTGATAAATGTTTTATATAATGTCGGCAATTATGTATGGAATACAATATCAGATACAAATGCGAGCCCTTTTGAGCATATTTTTTATTACATTCTCATACATTTCATGCTGTATTTCTTTAATTTTATCACGAATATTTTGTTTGAGTTGCTCAAGCGTTTTTGGTTTGATTGCATAAACTTTGCTTTTCAGACATCCCCACAAACAGAAGTCCGGTGCAGTCAAATCAGGCGATCGTGGAGGCCAATCAACATCATCATTTCTTGAAATAACTTGTTGTGGAAAGAGCTGTCGCAATAATTCCACTATAATACTGGCTGTATGCGATGTGGCACCGTCTTGTTGATATCACATGTTAATCAAGCTCAAAGCATGCAGTTGTGGTGTTAAAAAGTTTTTAATCATATCACGATATCGCTCCCTATTGACAGTTTCCGTTACGCCGTTTTGAGTTTCAAAGAAGCTTTAATCCCTAATATGTAGACTGCAGTTACCTAAATTTTTAGCAATTATAATGCTTTGCAATGCTTTGTAAAATTTAGTAAAAAAACGGCCGGATAGCAACACCTTTTTTGGTATTTCCCATATAAATTATATAATTTTATTCACACATTCTGAGGTTCAAAACTTTCATTCAATTGCAGTAAATTCAGTATAATTTAGCATACATCAGACATTTAGCAAAACTGGTTCTGTAAACGAGAATTACAGAATCTTGCGACTCACCACATCTATTCTCTTCCAGCACCCCAAAATGATGTTAGGCAAACGTATTTGCAAGTAAGTTCACCTGACTGAAATCTCGCTCTATTGTATTGAATTAAATATAAGAATTGGATTGCAAATGGCTGTTAAGAAACATGAAATATTTTGGAAATTTTCCGGAAAACAACTAATTGTTCGTAATATCAGTGGTATAGTTTAATTACAGCTATGCTATCTGTCTCCGATTTCAGGTTATGATATAACATAAAACTCTCCAATTGAATGCCTTCTTCTGATGATAGTTTGCACAAGCCCTCCATAAGGTCAATACAATTTATGTTAATTTATGGTACATTTACAGGCTATACTATTACAACTGACAAATTTTACTTATTGCCCAACAAAAAGCTGCTGAAATTTCGTGGCTTTAACTTAATACTAGTAGACAAATGAAATCATAGTGTAAGTATGATTAATGCTTTTTCACTACGACCACTTAAAAAAACGTCCATCCTTCGTTACAGTGAAATTGAAGTTGGCTAAATACTCACGATTAGCCAACGTATAACACCGCCTACCTAAACTCAAAGCTATTACTTTTCTTTCCGCCTCTAAGTTAGACCACGAATGGACATTTGCGATATTAACGTTGTGTAGTTGTTGTAAAGAGACTTAGAAACTCCAACTCAAAAACAAGCGAATTGAAACATTAGGCTGCAAACAAAACTGAAGGGGCTAAACAAAAATCTCTAGGATAATTTACGTTGAGTAACCTAATGGTTGGAACAATTACTATCATGAGGAGCAAATTAGCAGTCTTAAGTGATGCGCTTAATATTATTTTCCTTTCCCAAAACTCAAGTTAATTTTTTTTTTAAAGACATGATTTTAGTTTTATCGCGAATTTTCTGTTTTGTTTTATTTATCAGCGCAGTGTAGATAACAAAATACAGCTTTAGTGGGAATTAATGAAATGGTCTGCTTCCATGAGACCAAACCATTTTGTGGCCCAGACTAACACTATGATTACTTAGTAGGCTCATGAATTTCAGTTTTTTCTTTTATTTTATTTAATTTGTTAAAAATATGGGAGGTCATCATCTCGTTAACATACGCCAGATTTGAAGGGATCCAATCAATTATGTAGCAAAATATTTTAGAGGTGGTACTTGATAATAACCTTGTCTCTGGAGAAAATGGCTTAAAACAAAAAAAAAAAAAGTAAAAGGCTTGATGTTAATGAAGGACAAAACACAAGTACACATATCCGTATGTTATGAATATTCCGGTTTGGAACAACATTTGGATATTGACAGCAACGAAGTCGGCACGGCAGATAAATTTGTCTATATTGATTCTGAGGAACAGTGAACATTTTGTCGGAGCTGAGCAGTAGGGGAATTCCATGGCACAGCGATTACTAAACGTCTATATCGAACATACAATCATGAGTTTAAACCTGGATAGGAGACTCCTTTTTTTTGGGCAATATCCAAGGTACGTTCAAGAAATAAGGTAAATTTTCAAATCAGTGTTTTGCGTGTTTGGCGATTTTCTGCTATCGAAAAAATGGATCAAAAAAGTTGCATCAAATTTTGTGTAAAAAACGGAATTAAGTGCTCAAAAACACTTGACATTTTAACAGTGGCATATGGTGAGGGTACTCTGAGTCAAAAAAATGTTTACAAGTGGTACAAGCTTTTCACAGAGGATGTGAGATCGAAAAGATTTGAATGACGACGCTCGCTCTGGACGCACCAGCACATCAGCAACCGATGAAAATGTTGAAAAAGTGAAAAAAAGTTATGGAGAATCGTCGAATCACAATTCGAGAAGTCACTGAGGATGTCGGCATATAAGTTGGCTTATGCCACGCAATCTTTTCGGAAATTTTGGGCATGAAACGTGTGGCGGCGAAGTTCGTTCTAAAATTGCTGAATTTTGACCAAAAAAAAAAAAAAACGTCACATGAGCAGGACGTTTTAGGAATTGTTGAATGACATCAATTATGATCCAGATTTGCTTAAAAGGGTCATAACTGGTAACGAATCATGGGTCTTTGGTTATGGCATCGAAACCAAAGCCCAATTGTCCTAATGGAAGAGTCCAGAAGAGCCAAGACCAAAAAAAGCACGTCAAGTTCGATCAGATGTCGAGGTTTTGCTCACTGTTTTCTTCAATTACCATGGCGTAGTGCTTCACGAGTTCTTACCACAAGGCCGTACGTTAAATAAGGGGTATTACCTTGAAGTTATGCGCCGTTTGCGTGAAGCAATATGAAAAAAACGCCCGAAATTGTGGAAAAAAAATTATGGCTTTTGCATCTTGATAATGCACCTGCTCACTCATCTTTGCTTGTGAGAGATTATTTGGCCAAAAACAACTCCTTTATCATGCCTCAGCCACCGTATTCACCAGATTTGGCCCCCAGCAACTTTTTCCTGTTCCCAAGATTAAAGAGACCCATAAAAGAACGGCGTTTTGAGACGATTGAGGAGATAAAAACCGAATCGCTGAGAGTGCTCAAGGACATACCAAAAAGTGAATATCAGAACTGCTTCGAGGATTGGAAAAAACGCTGGCGCAAGGATATTATGTACAAGGGGGACTACTTTAAGGGATATAAAAGAGAAATTGATGAATAAATAAATATTTTATATATATAGATATACGTATATATAAGTATGTATGTACATCTATATATACTAAAATATAGGTTGTAACAATCTATAACTTAGAAATAACAGATGAGAGGTTGAAAATCTGCAATTTTTGTAGGTGGCTAAATCGGTCATTAAAAGGTATCAGGAGGAAATATGAAATATGTATACAGATATATATATATATATATAGATATACGTATGTATGAATATATATGTACATATATATAAACAAAAATATAGGCTGCAATAATCTATAACTTAGAAATAACAGATGTGAGCTTGAAAATCTGCAATTTTTATAGGTGGTTAAATCGGTCATTTGAAGGTATCAGGGGGAAATATGAAATTATACATATGTGTGTTTATATATAATTTCACAATTTTCTGTAAAACTTAAGAAAAATCTATTAAGTAGCCACGTTACTTCTGCCTATACATTTTATACAAATGGTCGGTTGAACATTTTCAAAGCAGTTGTACTGAAGCCATTCAAATTTGGCACCCTTCATATGTTGTGTAAATAAGTTCTTAGAATGAAATTGAGAGATTGAGCAATAATCTATAACTCAGCACGAGCAGTTACACAAATTACACAACCGGATAATCGCATTATCTCTATTAACTCTTGTACAAATTACCTAATTTAACTCATATATTTCTGTGTTAATATCCTTAATTTGATTGCTCTAAATTCAGTACAATTTTGCAGCCATCTTTTTGTGAACTTAAATCAGTAAATGAAAAAAAACTATATTATCATTAGGGTACCACACATACAAATTTATGAATTCATCAACAATCAATGACCATCTATATTTTCTAAGCGGAGGACGTCGGAAAGCTGTATTTTTTTTCTTTTATTACTTAGTTCAGAGTATTTCTTATAAATCCTATCAATTTACTACATCCTCTGCGGCATCCTCACACCTTTGTACCAATGTAATAGAACAGTGGGCGAAGGTATATCTATCTCAATTCATATGACTGAAATTCTTGTATTCAAAATTTTTCCAAATTTTTCTAGCACCTGGTAGAAAGTTTTTTATTCAGAATCATAGTAATATCTCCCTCTATAAAAATCAAATATTTTTAAATTTGTAGCGGTCATGGATTATTTTACTTATATGTTATAAATATCATACGTTAATAGTTTATTAAATTTCTTCAATTATTCACCAATTTTATTAACTTCTAAATGAATTGAATTTACGTTAATTTTGTTTGTTTTAGTAATTAACTAACATTGTTTTTCGAGAGTATTCTCATATAAGGTGATTTTTTAGATTTAAGTTTTTCAGGTTGGCAGCACTGGTTGGTAATGGCCTCCAAAAGTCATCTATCAAAGTAAAAAGTGTACAGTATACTCTGCCATTTCATCATGGAAAGACTAACAAACGAGCAACGATTACAAATCTTTCAAATTTATTATCAAAATTTGTGCTCTATGACAACTGTGCATCGTTTGATACGACCATTTTATGGTCGTCATAATCGACCTGCTGAATCAACAACTCGTGCTGTTATCTCCAAATTTAGCACCAAATTTACTTGGTTGGACATAAAACCATCGACTCGCATGCGTAGAGTACGTACCGAAGAAAATATTGCAGCCGTAGCGACCAGTGTTAATGACGAGCGTGAAATGTCAATTCGTCGCCATTCTTAGCGATTGGGCATGTGTTACTCAACCACAAGAAATTTTGTTTTTGTCCCAATTGGCTGAGTTGAACTTGGTTGACATGTGGTTTCATCAGAGCGGTGCAACATGCCACATTGCTCGTGGAACAATGGATATGTTGAGGGATGAATTTGGTGAGCAGCTTATCTCTCGATTTGGCCCTGTGAGTTGGCCCCCAAGATCGTGGGATTTAAAGCTTCTTGATTATTCCTTGTGGGGTTATGTCAAGTCGTTAGTCTACGTGGACAAGCCGAACACTACTGAAGTCTCTTAGGATAACATAACACGCGTTATTCGTGGAATACAGACTGAATTGATGGAAAAAGTAACGAAAAATTGGATCTTCCGAATGGACATTTTGAGATGAAGCCGCGGACAACATTTACATGAAATTATCTTCAAAAATCGAATGGCAAAGACCAATTTATTGATTCCAATAAAAACTTTTAATGTATGATGTAAATTTGAGTGTTATATTCGATTTTTAAAAAAACTACGATTCAAAAAATCACCCAATATATTAATTGAGTGAATTAAAAACCCTCGAATTTATGCAAAATGCTCACTAATGTAAATCTCCGGCATAATTCCCATTGTTACATCATTGCATTGTTGCTAGTTTTGTTGTTAAGCATACGAGAATATTACTCAAACTTATAATTCCGAAATTCAGTTCAGTTTTGATAACGGAATTCTAAATTTTTCCTACTTATATTTTAAAACTGTTGATTTCATGTTTATGTTCACTTTGTATTCTGTTGATTCGCTAATTGGAGATCAACGAATAATGATCAAACATTTTTTCAAATGGAAGAAACGGCCTTTCCCTTAAGAAATAATCCTCTCATAAAGAAATAAATAATAATAGGAGTATTCGTTGTTGGACGTTATGGTCTATTCCGACTCACTTTTAAATAGATTTCACACAGAAAGAAGACAAAAACGTTCTTGAACGGATTCATCTGCGTTATGCTTGATTTCTGTAACTAAAACACCAAAAGAATTCCCAACATTGAGGAATAGTGGTTATCCACGATTCCTACAAATTCTATTTATAAACTATGCTGATTTATTCCCATATTTGGAATTTAAATTAATTAAACTGTTTATTTCTTTTTCTTTTAATCGCATGTGTTCTTAGACCGTTAAAAACTTTGAAAATGTTACAAAATATTCCTCATCGCCATCTATGAGTATTAGTATGAACTTGACTTTGTTTTCAGAATTTACGGTCAATGAATCATTTTGATAAATACACAAAACCACTTAGCTCTTCATTATTACAAGGTTGAATTGTTCCAAAGATTTTTGTTTGATAGACTTAAGCTATTCTATCGACTGAAATCGAAAGTGTGAGAATTTCTTTTATCGTGACTTTTGTTTTCATGACCGCATTCTTATTGGTTGAATGCCACGTGATTAATGACAACTCGCTTGAAATGATTTGGTGAAAAAAAAAAAATTGTTTCTTAAATGTTATCTCACCACTGTCTGTCA
>JAHXMU010031415.1:0-18202 GCA_019455685.1 Philornis downsi | reverse complement strand
TTATTATTATTATTATTATTATTATTATTATTATTATTATTATTATTTCGATTATTATTTTTATTTTTTATTATTATTTTTTTATGTTGGAATCCGTTTCAATATTTAAAAATAAATTAAAAAATTATGAAAATATACGAGGTGTGTTCAAAAAATAAGATGAATTTTCATTTTTGTCAAAAGAAAAAAATATTTATTCATCAATTTCTATTATATCTCTTTCAAAGTAGTTCCCCTCAGATATAATACACTTGTCCAGCATTTTCCCAATCATCAAAGGAGTTCTGATATGCACCTTTTGGCATGTTTTGAACTCTCTCAGCGGTTCGGTTTTTATCTCCTCTATCGTGGCAAGACGCCTTCCTTTCATGAGTCTCGTCAATCTTGGGAACAGGAAAAAGTCGCAGGGGGCCAAATCTGGTGAATACGGGGGCGAAGGCATGATAAAATGTATTGTTTTTGGTCAAATAATCTCTCATAAGCAAAGATGAGTGAGCAGATGCATTATCATGATACAAAAGCCATGAATTTTTTCCACAATTCCGAGCGTTTTTTTCGTATTGCTTCATGCAAACGGCGCATAACTTCAAGGTAATACTCCTTATTTAACGTACGACCTTGTGTTAAGAACTCCTGATGCACTACGTCATGGTAATCGAAGAAAACAATGAGCAAAACCTTGACAGTTGATCGAACTTGGCGTGCTATTTTTGGGTTTGGCTCTTCTGGACTCTTCCATTGGGTCTTTGGTTTCAATGTCATAACCATATAGCCATGATTCATCACCAGTTATGGCCCTTTCAAGCAAATTTGGATCATCGTTGACGTCATTCAACAATTCCTGAGCGACGCTCATGCAACGTTTTTTCGTCAAAACTCAGCAGTTTTGGAGAGAATTTTGCTGCCGCACGCTTCATGCCCAAAATTTCCGAAAAAATTGCATGGCATGAGCCAACCGATATGCCGACATCCTCAACAACTTCTCTAATTGTGATGCGACGATTCTTCATAACAATTTTCTTCACTTTCTTAACATTTTCATCATTTGTTGATGTGCTGGGGCGTCCAGACCGAGCGTCGTTATTCACATCTTCTCGACCTTCTGTGAAAATCTTGTACCACTTGTAAACATTTTTTTGACTCAGAGTGCTCTCACCGTATGCCACTGTCAACATTTTAAGTGTTTTTGAACACTTAGTTCCATTTTTTATACAAAATTTGATGCAACTTCTTTGATCCATTCTTTCGATTCTTTTGCGGATGATACAGCGTTTTTAAGTGTACATAAAGACCCAGAAGTAGCATCAAAACAACTTCAATCCCACGTTATTGACGTGGAAAATTGGCTGCATAAGTGGAAAATAAATGTTAATGCTGCAAAGAGCGTTCACATAACCTTTACGCTAAGACAGAAAAACTGTCCACCCATTACAATAAATGGAACAGCAATCCCAGAGCAGAGCCAAGTAAGGTACTTGGGAATTCATCTTGACCGACGTCTCACGTGGGTTCACCATATTGCAGCTAAAGTCACACGGTTGAAAATTAAAACCACTCAGCTTAAGTGGCTCATTGGGCCACACTCCTCGTTAGACTTAGAACTGAAAGTACTTTTATATAAAGCAGTTTTGAAACCAATATGTTCGTATGGGATCGAACTATGGGGGTCCGCTTCTGCATCCAATATTGAAAAGTTACAAAGAAGACAGTCAAAAGCTTTAAGAATGATCTCGTGCACTCCTTGGTATATACAAAATAATAACATCCACAAAGACCTCAACATTCCCACCATCCGAGAAGAGATAAGAAAATCATGCATAAACTACATTGATAAAATGACTGATCATCCCAATCCCAATATGCGAGATACCTGCTTTTGTTTGAGGGTCATAGGCGTCTCAAAAGATGGCAAACTCTAGATTTGGCTATATGAGTGTTTTTCGAACTAAAAGCTGAGTATTGCAGTGGCAGTACCAACATTAATATCTTTAGTTTAAGATTTAAATACTTATTGTGAATGTCGAAAAGACAGATTCAATAATAAAACTAATTAAAAAAAAAAAAAAAAAATTTCGATAGCAGAAAATCGCCGAACACGCAAATCACTTGTCATTCATGCCTCTCACAAACAAACTAAACATACTATATGGCTAAAACCGTCAACATATCTTCGAGACGAGTGTAACAACATAAAAAAAAAAATAATAATCGAATACTAATAATAAGTAGCCCGCGAAATTTGAAAATTCACCTTATTTTTTGAACACACCTCGTATTTTAGACTTTAGTTTCAACAATTTACTTTATGTGTGTATTTGCCATTCGTGCAATAGTCTACCGAATGAGCGTGTGACTGACCTTAGACAATTTGTAATGATCTTAGATCGCAAATTGCATGGCAAGGATACAATGAATTCTGCTACGGTCATGTATCATTAACGTCAATAAGTGGGCAAAATTTTCAATCCTTCCAAAATGAATGCTATCCAGTTGATAATGAATCGGAAACATCAATTACTGCTAATTTGAATATCACAGCAATGCTAGCGCGACGAATATTTAGTAAATGATACAGAGGTTTGCAGAGGGAGAATGTCATTTTATATTTAAGTTTAGGGCGTCACAATATAATGGGCCTGCTCGAGGGTATGAAATTGTTATCAAAGTGTTTTAGAGTAATTCCTAAAATTAAGCCTTGCGCACAATCCACGTTAAAGTAGTAGAAATTGTATAGATCGAAATTAAATTGATGAGATTGATAAATAAAAGGATTCTTTTAACAGATGTTATTGTGTTTCAGGGAAAGCAGTTAAAAATCATAGTATAATATAAGTGAAGTGACTACCATGATCAATGTGTTGAAAGAGGTCGTTGTGTTTATTAAGGTGTCTGTTTAAGATGTCTGTGTTTTTCTTAAATCATTCATTTTATAATCTAATCACTAATTTGATTTGTTGTTTAAATGTTTTGTTGACTACTTTTTAACTAACTTTGCAGTTTTGTGAAATAATCGCATTATCTTTTGTTTCGCATCCTAATCTATAGTATAATTTATATGTTGTTTTAAGATGTTTAACATCTTAATTATATTTGCTTGCCGTCTGTTATTTGCGTAGATTAGTATCATAAATATTAATAGACCAATCCTCACCTACTAATTGGGCGTGGTGTCGATAATTGTTTATATTTAAGCATTTTATATGTTTAATATTGCTATTTTGCAACTCAGTTTATAAAAGATGATACATCAATGTTAGCAGATGGTTTTTAATGCACCTGACACCATTTGTACGTTTGCTACAGCTTTCTTATTTGTCATTAAATCTATAAAGTAGAAGAGATTGCACGATAAGGAAAGTATTTTCAAAGTCACGGAGTGATTAAATGTAACTAATAAAGCTATTATTAATTCAAAAATGCTATTAGGTGCGCAACTAAGTTCTTGTTGTTTTTTTTTTTTATAAAAATTCAGCTTTATTATCAAAATATGTTTACAAGCGATTCACAGAAACTATTGCCCATCTCAAGCTACTATTTTTTTCTATCTTTCTGGCAAAGTTCAAATTCCTATGGTTCCAATGAAATCAAGATATATGTTTTGATGAAAAATTCTGTAGCCTTTTGAGACACTGCGTGAAAACTGAGAAATTTAACTTTGGATTGATGGTTAAAACATCTGCACCATTGTTAATATTAGGTGCGCAATATTAAGTTCTCGCTGTTTTCTTTTTTTATAAAAATTTAACTTTATTACGAAAATATGTTTACAAATGGGATAAGACTTCCCATTTAGTTAGGTTTTAACGTGCGTAACCAAGTGAGGCCGAGCGTTGCACAGTGAGATTCTAAGTGCAAAAAGTCTATTTTTCGACTGTAAAATATTACAAATGTAATGATGCAATTTTGTACGGAATTGTTTAGTTAAGAGAAATTCATCATAGCTTTTTTGAAAAAAAAATAATTTTTTATCGCAAAATAATTACTTAAAAATGCTTGGGAGAAGTAAAGCGCAAAACGACCAAGATTTTAATGCAACTTAAGGGCCTGTATATGCATATTTGTTGTTCGTTTAACTATTTTATGTCATGATGTTCTAAAAATATGGTATTTTGTGATTCTTTAAGAAAAAAAGACAACTTGATAGCATAAATAGTTTCGAAACTATTTAAATTTAAAAAAAAGCCCTAGAAATTTCAGTGTTCTAAGTTTTCCTTGGATGAAAAAAGGTTAGCTCCGGCGACCTGTATGCTCTGACTGCAATAAAATGAAGGAAGAGAGTATATTATTGCGATTTATAGAAAAAAATCCTTATAATATTTTATACTGCTGAACAAAGTTATAAATTTTATGAAAAAAGTCACAAGAAATTACACTACAAATTAAGCAAAGAAATAAAGACAAAACACGTATATGGTTATTTTTTCTGAGTAATATAGGCGATGGGCGTGGCCGATTTAGATGAAACTTACCAAAATTTTTGTTTCCGTAGTACAGATGATCCACGTCAAGTTACAAAAAATTCTACCTAACAGAAAAAAATTTATACGAAAATTTCATTTTGAGTTGTATGGGCGGTGGGCGGTGGGCGTGGCCGATTTAGATGGAACATTCCAAAATTTTTGTTTCCGTAGTACAGATGATCCATGCCAAGTTACAAAAATTTCTACCTAACAGAAAAAAATGTATACGAAAATTTCATTTTTAGTTGTACGGGCGGTGGCCGATGGGCGTGGTCGATTTGGATGAAACTTTATATTTTCGCTACTCTACGTCATAAAACGCTCTATGCCGAATTTCAAGACTCTACGACAACTCCTTATATTTATTGCACAAAAATGTATGAAGCAATCCCACTGTGCGTTGTCATGCTGAAGAATCACTTTCTCGTGCCTCTCTGCGTATTATGGGCTTTCTCGCGCAGAGCTTGGCTCAATTGCATTAATTTAAATCGATACCGATTCTTAGTGATGGTTTTGCTTAATTTCAATAGCTCTTAATAAATAACACCGACCTGGTCCCATCAAAAACAGAGCAATGACTTTATTTTCTTCGGATTGCTGTAATGAATCCATTTTTCCTCACCTGTTACAGTGTATAAATCACGACTTGGTAGTAGCTTTGCTATTTGCTTTGCTACGCAGCCCCAACCGGTGAGTTTGGCTGGCAGCGTGGGGAGGCCCCGGGACTGAGTTCCCGCCTGATCATTTGATGTTGGACCTCTAGTGGGAGCATCACGCGGATTGTGGTTGATACCAAAATCGCTCATAGAGACTTTGTGCTTGAATGTGGAGTTGCATTGCAACCGGGTGCTACAGACCCATAGAGTAGCAGAGGTGGTAAGATAGGCCTCACCTCCGCCAATGGGGATTATGTTCCATACTAGCATAATCAATTTGGTATCTCCTGGCTGCGAACAAAGGGTTGCAAAGAAAGGTTGCGATAGTACCAAAATTGTCAGTCCCTTTTCCTAGATAGCCCAAGTTTTACTTGGCTATCCCAGGTTGGCGCATTGTAATATGTCCAGTGTGTCGCACACCGTGAGTAAGGCCTTGACGGTGAGACTCATGTTAAACCCTCGTGGACTTCTCACCTGTTACAATACGATGAAGAAACCCCTTCCTTTTTTTGCCGCTGAAGCATTTGTTCACAGGCGAAAAAACGACGCTCAACGTCCCTTGGCTTCAACTCGTAAGAAACCCAAGTTTCTTGCTTTTGAATTATTCCCAACGTATGCTATCATTTCCAAGCGATTGCTTGGCGTATAACTACTAATACTGAAGCAAGCTCTACCTGCATTTGACATGGATCCCCATCAAGCAATGCCGTCAATTCAGTGGTTTTTCGAAGATTTTTCGTCTTCCTTCAAGCGAACGGTCGTCAAAATTAAAATCACTGTCTTTAAAGCGACGAAACCAATCTCGCCACCTTGTTTCGCTTAAAACAGCATCTCTGTAAACGTTATGAAGCTCTCAATAAGCTTTAGCTGCCGTTTTCTTCGATTGAAAGAAGAAAATCAATACTTTTCCCGCATATGACGATTATTTGGCACAAAATCATATAGGTACATATTCACCCAACCAAAAGAATATGACTTCAAAAGCAAGTCATTATTATGTCGGGGCGGTATGTTTACCATATTCCTAAGCTTGACTCATGACGTTTAGGTTATGGCAGAATCGACTAGCGCATACAGCTGGCGCCATCTGTTGGCAAACAGCGGGAACTTAGTTGCACATCTAATAATAATTGTTTTAAAACTTTATGCTTGTTCTTTACTTGACATAATTGATCATATTATGAATTTTCATCGATGAAATTCTAGACATTCCTGTGTAAAAGGAGTTTTCATACTTGGTATTCTCTTTCTCCTCTTTTTTTGAATATACCTATAAATTCCATCCATCAAGGAATCACATGAGATGAATAAAGAAGAGATTTTTCCATGGAAATGAGTTGTTTTATGACAGAAATGGTAGTTGTCATACCTCCACCCTAAATCTGTTATCCATTCATTTCATTGAAGTTAGTAATTAATATATGGGAGGTTTTAATTCAGGTTTTACCAATTTTAACGCATTAAGCAGGAATTCATTCTATTTTCTCAAGTCTTTTGTTTTTTTGCATGAAATTCTTAAAACTTTTTGCACTTTTTTGATTTTTTTGCTTTGTGAAATAAAAAGTCTGCACGTTTTGTTACCTTTGCTGAATGAAATTCAAATTTGTGCTAAAATTAATTTGCATATTAATGATGGCTCATATTTGGCCAATGTTTCCAATTATATCATAACAACAGAAGTCTTTAATGACATTTCCTTAGGTTCTCTTTTTAATGGAAAGTAAAATGAGTCAATTTTAGAGAGATTTAAAAAAAAAAATCAAGAAAATATCAAGAGCATAACGCAAGAAACCACCATATATGATAATATATCGGGTTTAAAAGTGTAATGACCTTATTTGTATTTGGGAATTTAAATTTGCCTAAAACACTGTTAGTCATATATTATATAACGTCTTTTCATTTAATACGAATTTTGGTCCTAATATTCGTTCTTCATTTCTTTTTAGTATGTTGCTAATATACAGGGTGGGCCATATGAGTGTTGGCGATTTAATCCTTCAATTTCTCGGTAACGCTGCGCCACTTCCTGGAAATTTAGTCGCCATGGAGCCGTACACGGGAGTGCAGCGTGCATTTTGTGTCCGAGCATATTACGAAAACAATAAATCAGCGATTACTGTACGACGTTTGTATCGCCAATGTGATACGAAAATGAATCAGAATGTTCGAAACAACCGGTTCAACGGTACCAATTACGGTTCGTGGTCGCCCAGTTTCTGCAAGATCAGCCGACATTGTGGAGCGTGTTCGTGTTTCAGTTCAGCGAAATCCGCAACAGTCAACACGTAAGAGAAGTCAGTCTTTGGATGTCAAAAGAACAACTTTACGACGAATTTTGAAACGTGATTTGCATTTGAAGGCTTATAAGATTCAGATAGTCCAAGAATTAAAACCCGATGATGCCAATAACCGACTTAACTTTGTCAATTTGATGCTAGAGCGGTTCAACAATTTCAACAACATGATTTTTAGTGATGACGCCAATTTTCACCTTAATGGCCATGTGAACAAGCAAAATTGTCGGTTCTGGTCCGAGACTAATCCCCGACACTTGCATGAACGTCCACTTCACAGCCCTAAGCTTGTCGTGTGGGCTGGGATAACGTCAACCGGTATTATTGAACCATACTTTTTTGAGGACGAAAGAGGGCATGCGATGACGGTTAGAGCGAACAATTATTGCAACATGCTAGCAGACTTTTTGGTGCTAGCTTTGCAAGAACTTCAAGGCAATACCTCGAGGATGTGGTTTCAACAGGATGGGGCCACATGTCATACGGCTAGGGTATCCACAGAGCTGCTGAAAAATGTTTTTCCTGGAAAACTCATTTCGAAAAGGGGGGATATTGAATGGCCCCTACGTAGCCCCGATCTCTCTCCATGCGATTATTTCCTATGGGGCTACCTCAAATCAGTAGTCTACGAGAATAATCCGACCAATTTAGAGCAGTTGAAGAGGAACATTATTCAGGAAATTAACAAAATACCGAGAACAACTTTTCAACGAGTTTTCCAAAATTTGCGACTTCGGTTCCAAGAGTGTCTAGCAGTCGAGGAAAGCCATTTGAACAACATTATTTTTAAGTCTTAAAAATTCCCATGCTTCTACTTTTTAAAAATACAAATATATTTTTTTTTATGTTTCTTAGTTTTTTTTTTAATTGAATATTTAAACCGCCAACACCCTTATGGCCCACCCTGTATTAACGAAATGGGATTTTGTGAATTCAAAAAAACGCTAATCCCATTTCCCGTGTTAGCATTTTGTTAGCTAATTATATAAGTCACTTATATATCATTTAAATTTAAATGAGTATTAATTGGTTAGCCATGTTATTCTGCCATTATAGTAGCACCAGTTTTATGCAAATTTCCTTTCCCATGAAAACCAACGACAATAAAAGTTCATTGTTATTTTTAGAATTAAATTTTAGAAATATGGGAAATGGGAGCTCTCAGAAAAAAAACTAATTAATAACATAAGCGGACGATTCTGTTCTTGGAATATTCTAGAAAAAATTTTGCGTCAAATATGCAATTAAAAATTATATATGGTGAAAAGTGGCAACCTTACAAAATATGTGTTTTAAGTTTCAAGGCGCCACGTTGTTTAGTATTTTTATTTGAGCCATCAAAAGTAAACGATCTCAATAGGCACCGCAGTAGAGGGCGAACAAGTATGCATTGGAAGAATTAGATTGCTGAAACTGTGTAAAACTCTAAGGCGAGGAATTGGAAAAGAAGCGTAGTGCTAGGAATTATATTCTACACCACCACACGGCGGATAACAATTTCTACTCTAGCCGCTGTCTAAGTAAATATGTGATGTACAAAATAATTATGCCATTTTCAGAAATAAATATTTGATTACTGCTTGCAGGCAAATGTGCTGTTTTTATACCTTCAGCCGAAAGAATGAAATGTACCAGAAAGGTTTAAACAAATGTGTTTCATGATTTTTATGGCGATTAATCAATGCCCGTCTGCCTGTCTAGACAGTCGACCGATAGGCACGATAATTGTCGTAAATCCTTATACATTTTCAAAAATTTGGCACAGTCCAATATCGATCTACCCGTTTTAGTACCTCTAATATAAATTTTGATGCCCTGTCATCTCTCGGGGGTACAGACAGGCATGGGTTTTTCCTATGTCTATATTTCATGGTTGCCGTTCACCGTCGCCGAACGGAAGGGGTTTGGAGTTTTCCCCGTCCCCCACCGGTGACGATACTGCATCCTTGCAATGTAGTACCGACCGTTTCATCTATATGGGGTCTTCGCACATACAGGTATAAAAATGTCCAGTCTGTAGTCTTTTGCCACATTGCGACCAATACCGTAAAATATGGTGTATAAATCACAATTTGCTAGAAGCTTTGCTTTTGCTTTGCTACGCAGCTCCAACCGGTGAGTTGGGCTGGCAGCGTGGGGATCAGGAGGCCCCGGGACTGAGTTTCTGCCTGATTATTTGGTGTTGGATCCCTAGTGGGAGCATCACGCGGGTTGTGGTTCATACCAAAATCGCTGGTAGAGACTTTGTGTTCGAATGTGGAGTTGCATTGCAACCGGGAGCTGCAGACCCATAGAGTAGCAGAGGTTATAAGATAGGCCTCACCTCCGTCAATGGGAATTATGTTCCATACTAGCATAATCAATTTGGCATCTTCTGGCTGCGAAGAAAGGGCTAACAATTTGTGTTAATACCACAATTGTCAGCCCCTTTTCCTAGATAGTCCAAGTTTTTACTTGGCTATCCCAGGGGGGAGTTGACAATCGCATTGTAATATGCTCAGTGTGTCGCACACCGTGAATAAGGCCTTGACGGCGAGACTCACGTTAAACCCTTGTGGACTTCTGTCCATTTTTGGCAAAGCAGAGCCAAGTAATCACAAAATTGTCTGAGTAGCTTTTTAAGTACAAACTCGATCTCACTCATATAACTCGATCTCACTCATACAACGTAAGATACAAATTGCTAAAGCCATCTATCGAAAAAATAATGCATTTATTTTTATTGTACCACATATTTATGATACAATTTATTCCAAAAAATGAGTTAAAAAACAGAGATTACTTAAGAATTGTTGCTATTACCTACCTAATGAAATTGAAATAAAAAATATATTGTTTACGTTAATGAGATATTGGTACACAGCGTGATGCTTTATATAAATTTGGTTGGTTTGGTTGGCATTTTTGCTTTCAACACAGTAATATAGGGAAAAAACTCACTAATTTTGTTGTCAGCTCTTCCAAAGCAATTCCAAAAAAATTGATACGCCCTACTGGATATTATGAATTAAAGCTGAAGTTAGCAACAGTTTGATCCATCTCCATGTCTAATGCGATGCAATGAATCAAATTCATTTCTGTCACTTTCATTGCTGCAAGGTATCTACTCAAATGCGTCATTGATCTTTAACTTTTAGTAATTATTTAATTAGCGAAATAGCTTCGTTTTCTATAATGCTTGTTGTGACTGTTGATAAATCAAACGTATGTTGGGGCAACCAGTTGCAACTACATATATAAAGTGAAAACAACGAAATAATCTTCACGCCATTAAGGGGCGGTGATCAGTCCAGCAGTATCATCATTTGCAATACGATAAAACATTCACTCAATCACAGTCATGCAGTGGACGTCTGCATACAATTATAATTATCTTATCAAACGTTACTATTTATAATTGATAATTTATATTAATGATTCACCAGTTGTATATCTTTTATTCGAAAAGGTCAACTATGTAACTGCAAATGTATGAATTGTATGAATATGGGTCAAAATAAACTCTGGCAAAATGTGTTGTTTGCATTTCTTCTTTGCATTTGCAGTTGATTGATGATATTTCTCTTGAAATATAAGATTTCGAAGTTCACATTTTTCAAAGGTGTTTAACACTTAAGGTCGGATGTTCCGGATAACCCTTAAATGATTTACTCAGCATCTCATGGCCAATATAATTATTGAAATATCAAAAAAAAAAACGCAAACTCCTCTAACGTGTTTTGACACCTAGTTCAATCTTATGTTTTTAATCTCCATAAAGTATTTTTGTGACTATAAGTGCAATATGCAATCTCTTTCCCTTTCATTTTAAATGTTATCCTGGCAATGCCTTCTACGGCACAGGTCAAACGTGATATTACACCGTCGGCATCAATCAGGCTCCATTCCAAGTCATCCATTGTTGTTCATTATAATATTAGAATAAATGTACGGGTATAGAACTCGTAGTATAGTACTCGTTCAAGTCGTGCATTTTTCAACCAATATAAATAAATAAATATTTCACCAATAATTCAAATATACAAGAATACATATTTACAAATATATAAATTGTCTGCGGACACTCAAATATAAAATAGATTTTCCATAAAATTAACTTAAAAAATTCTTTCAATTCTACAGGGCTATCCATTTTTTTTTTGGTTTAAACAATAAAGTTAAATACTGGGTGTCCGTCGGGAAGATGCACTACTTTGTTTGTTTATAATTTTTGATTAAATGAAAGAGAATGGATCTTATATTGATAAATGTTTTATATAATGTCGGCAATTATGTATGGAATACAATATCAGATACAAATGCGAGCCCTTTTGAGCATATTTTTTATTACATTCTCATACATTTCATGCTGTATTTCTTTAATTTTATCACGAATATTTTGTTTGAGTTGCTCAAGCGTTTTTGGTTTGATTGCATAAACTTTGCTTTTCAGACATCCCCACAAACAGAAGTCCGGTGCAGTCAAATCAGGCGATCGTGGAGGCCAATCAACATCATCATTTCTTGAAATAACTTGTTGTGGAAAGAGCTGTCGCAATAATTCCACTATAATACTGGCTGTATGCGATGTGGCACCGTCTTGTTGATATCACATGTTAATCAAGCTCAAAGCATGCAGTTGTGGTGTTAAAAAGTTTTTAATCATATCACGATATCGCTCCCTATTGACAGTTTCCGTTACGCCGTTTTGAGTTTCAAAGAAGCTTTAATCCCTAATATGTAGACTGCAGTTACCTAAATTTTTAGCAATTATAATGCTTTGCAATGCTTTGTAAAATTTAGTAAAAAAACGGCCGGATAGCAACACCTTTTTTGGTATTTCCCATATAAATTATATAATTTTATTCACACATTCTGAGGTTCAAAACTTTCATTCAATTGCAGTAAATTCAGTATAATTTAGCATACATCAGACATTTAGCAAAACTGGTTCTGTAAACGAGAATTACAGAATCTTGCGACTCACCACATCTATTCTCTTCCAGCACCCCAAAATGATGTTAGGCAAACGTATTTGCAAGTAAGTTCACCTGACTGAAATCTCGCTCTATTGTATTGAATTAAATATAAGAATTGGATTGCAAATGGCTGTTAAGAAACATGAAATATTTTGGAAATTTTCCGGAAAACAACTAATTGTTCGTAATATCAGTGGTATAGTTTAATTACAGCTATGCTATCTGTCTCCGATTTCAGGTTATGATATAACATAAAACTCTCCAATTGAATGCCTTCTTCTGATGATAGTTTGCACAAGCCCTCCATAAGGTCAATACAATTTATGTTAATTTATGGTACATTTACAGGCTATACTATTACAACTGACAAATTTTACTTATTGCCCAACAAAAAGCTGCTGAAATTTCGTGGCTTTAACTTAATACTAGTAGACAAATGAAATCATAGTGTAAGTATGATTAATGCTTTTTCACTACGACCACTTAAAAAAACGTCCATCCTTCGTTACAGTGAAATTGAAGTTGGCTAAATACTCACGATTAGCCAACGTATAACACCGCCTACCTAAACTCAAAGCTATTACTTTTCTTTCCGCCTCTAAGTTAGACCACGAATGGACATTTGCGATATTAACGTTGTGTAGTTGTTGTAAAGAGACTTAGAAACTCCAACTCAAAAACAAGCGAATTGAAACATTAGGCTGCAAACAAAACTGAAGGGGCTAAACAAAAATCTCTAGGATAATTTACGTTGAGTAACCTAATGGTTGGAACAATTACTATCATGAGGAGCAAATTAGCAGTCTTAAGTGATGCGCTTAATATTATTTTCCTTTCCCAAAACTCAAGTTAATTTTTTTTTTAAAGACATGATTTTAGTTTTATCGCGAATTTTCTGTTTTGTTTTATTTATCAGCGCAGTGTAGATAACAAAATACAGCTTTAGTGGGAATTAATGAAATGGTCTGCTTCCATGAGACCAAACCATTTTGTGGCCCAGACTAACACTATGATTACTTAGTAGGCTCATGAATTTCAGTTTTTTCTTTTATTTTATTTAATTTGTTAAAAATATGGGAGGTCATCATCTCGTTAACATACGCCAGATTTGAAGGGATCCAATCAATTATGTAGCAAAATATTTTAGAGGTGGTACTTGATAATAACCTTGTCTCTGGAGAAAATGGCTTAAAACAAAAAAAAAAAAAAAGTAAAAGGCTTGATGTTAATGAAGGACAAAACACAAGTACACATATCCGTATGTTATGAATATTCCGGTTTGGAACAACATTTGGATATTGACAGCAACGAAGTCGGCACGGCAGATAAATTTGTCTATATTGATTCTGAGGAACAGTGAACATTTTGTCGGAGCTGAGCAGTAGGGGAATTCCATGGCACAGCGATTACTAAACGTCTATATCGAACATACAATCATGAGTTTAAACCTGGATAGGAGACTCCTTTTTTTTGGGCAATATCCAAGGTACGTTCAAGAAATAAGGTAAATTTTCAAATCAGTGTTTTGCGTGTTTGGCGATTTTCTGCTATCGAAAAAATGGATCAAAAAAGTTGCATCAAATTTTGTGTAAAAAACGGAATTAAGTGCTCAAAAACACTTGACATTTTAACAGTGGCATATGGTGAGGGTACTCTGAGTCAAAAAAATGTTTACAAGTGGTACAAGCTTTTCACAGAGGATGTGAGATCGAAAAGATTTGAATGACGACGCTCGCTCTGGACGCACCAGCACATCAGCAACCGATGAAAATGTTGAAAAAGTGAAAAAAAGTTATGGAGAATCGTCGAATCACAATTCGAGAAGTCACTGAGGATGTCGGCATATAAGTTGGCTTATGCCACGCAATCTTTTCGGAAATTTTGGGCATGAAACGTGTGGCGGCGAAGTTCGTTCTAAAATTGCTGAATTTTGACCAAAAAAAAAAAAAAACGTCACATGAGCAGGACGTTTTAGGAATTGTTGAATGACATCAATTATGATCCAGATTTGCTTAAAAGGGTCATAACTGGTAACGAATCATGGGTCTTTGGTTATGGCATCGAAACCAAAGCCCAATTGTCCTAATGGAAGAGTCCAGAAGAGCCAAGACCAAAAAAAGCACGTCAAGTTCGATCAGATGTCGAGGTTTTGCTCACTGTTTTCTTCAATTACCATGGCGTAGTGCTTCACGAGTTCTTACCACAAGGCCGTACGTTAAATAAGGGGTATTACCTTGAAGTTATGCGCCGTTTGCGTGAAGCAATATGAAAAAAACGCCCGAAATTGTGGAAAAAAAATTATGGCTTTTGCATCTTGATAATGCACCTGCTCACTCATCTTTGCTTGTGAGAGATTATTTGGCCAAAAACAACTCCTTTATCATGCCTCAGCCACCGTATTCACCAGATTTGGCCCCCAGCAACTTTTTCCTGTTCCCAAGATTAAAGAGACCCATAAAAGAACGGCGTTTTGAGACGATTGAGGAGATAAAAACCGAATCGCTGAGAGTGCTCAAGGACATACCAAAAAGTGAATATCAGAACTGCTTCGAGGATTGGAAAAAAACGCTGGCGCAAGGATATTATGTACAAGGGGGACTACTTTAAGGGATATAAAAGAGAAATTGATGAATAAATAAATATTTTATATATATAGATATACGTATATATAAGTATGTATGTACATCTATATATACTAAAATATAGGTTGTAACAATCTATAACTTAGAAATAACAGATGAGAGGTTGAAAATCTGCAATTTTTGTAGGTGGCTAAATCGGTCATTAAAAGGTATCAGGAGGAAATATGAAATATGTATACAGATATATATATATATATATATAGATATACGTATGTATGAATATATATGTACATATATATAAACAAAAATATAGGCTGCAATAATCTATAACTTAGAAATAACAGATGTGAGCTTGAAAATCTGCAATTTTTATAGGTGGTTAAATCGGTCATTTGAAGGTATCAGGGGGAAATATGAAATTATACATATGTGTGTTTATATATAATTTCACAATTTTCTGTAAAACTTAAGAAAAATCTATTAAGTAGCCACGTTACTTCTGCCTATACATTTTATACAAATGGTCGGTTGAACATTTTCAAAGCAGTTGTACTGAAGCCATTCAAATTTGGCACCCTTCATATGTTGTGTAAATAAGTTCTTAGAATGAAATTGAGAGATTGAGCAATAATCTATAACTCAGCACGAGCAGTTACACAAATTACACAACCGGATAATCGCATTATCTCTATTAACTCTTGTACAAATTACCTAATTTAACTCATATATTTCTGTGTTAATATCCTTAATTTGATTGCTCTAAATTCAGTACAATTTTGCAGCCATCTTTTTGTGAACTTAAATCAGTAAATGAAAAAAAACTATATTATCATTAGGGTACCACACATACAAATTTATGAATTCATCAACAATCAATGACCATCTATATTTTCTAAGCGGAGGACGTCGGAAAGCTGTATTTTTTTTCTTTTATTACTTAGTTCAGAGTATTTCTTATAAATCCTATCAATTTACTACATCCTCTGCGGCATCCTCACACCTTTGTACCAATGTAATAGAACAGTGGGCGAAGGTATATCTATCTCAATTCATATGACTGAAATTCTTGTATTCAAAATTTTTCCAAATTTTTCTAGCACCTGGTAGAAAGTTTTTTATTCAGAATCATAGTAATATCTCCCTCTATAAAAATCAAATATTTTTAAATTTGTAGCGGTCATGGATTATTTTACTTATATGTTATAAATATCATACGTTAATAGTTTATTAAATTTCTTCAATTATTCACCAATTTTATTAACTTCTAAATGAATTGAATTTACGTTAATTTTGTTTGTTTTAGTAATTAACTAACATTGTTTTTCGAGAGTATTCTCATATAAGGTGATTTTTTAGATTTAAGTTTTTCAGGTTGGCAGCACTGGTTGGTAATGGCCTCCAAAAGTCATCTATCAAAGTAAAAAGTGTACAGTATACTCTGCCATTTCATCATGGAAAGACTAACAAACGAGCAACGATTACAAATCTTTCAAATTTATTATCAAAATTTGTGCTCTATGACAACTGTGCATCGTTTGATACGACCATTTTATGGTCGTCATAATCGACCTGCTGAATCAACAACTCGTGCTGTTATCTCCAAATTTAGCACCAAATTTACTTGGTTGGACATAAAACCATCGACTCGCATGCGTAGAGTACGTACCGAAGAAAATATTGCAGCCGTAGCGACCAGTGTTAATGACGAGCGTGAAATGTCAATTCGTCGCCATTCTTAGCGATTGGGCATGTGTTACTCAACCACAAGAAATTTTGTTTTTGTCCCAATTGGCTGAGTTGAACTTGGTTGACATGTGGTTTCATCAGAGCGGTGCAACATGCCACATTGCTCGTGGAACAATGGATATGTTGAGGGATGAATTTGGTGAGCAGCTTATCTCTCGATTTGGCCCTGTGAGTTGGCCCCCAAGATCGTGGGATTTAAAGCTTCTTGATTATTCCTTGTGGGGTTATGTCAAGTCGTTAGTCTACGTGGACAAGCCGAACACTACTGAAGTCTCTTAGGATAACATAACACGCGTTATTCGTGGAATACAGACTGAATTGATGGAAAAAGTAACGAAAAATTGGATCTTCCGAATGGACATTTTGAGATGAAGCCGCGGACAACATTTACATGAAATTATCTTCAAAAATCGAATGGCAAAGACCAATTTATTGATTCCAATAAAAACTTTTAATGTATGATGTAAATTTGAGTGTTATATTCGATTTTTAAAAAAACTACGATTCAAAAAATCACCCAATATATTAATTGAGTGAATTAAAAACCCTCGAATTTATGCAAAATGCTCACTAATGTAAATCTCCGGCATAATTCCCATTGTTACATCATTGCATTGTTGCTAGTTTTGTTGTTAAGCATACGAGAATATTACTCAAACTTATAATTCCGAAATTCAGTTCAGTTTTGATAACGGAATTCTAAATTTTTCCTACTTATATTTTAAAACTGTTGATTTCATGTTTATGTTCACTTTGTATTCTGTTGATTCGCTAATTGGAGATCAACGAATAATGATCAAACATTTTTTCAAATGGAAGAAACGGCCTTTCCCTTAAGAAATAATCCTCTCATAAAGAAATAAATAATAATAGGAGTATTCGTTGTTGGACGTTATGGTCTATTCCGACTCACTTTTAAATAGATTTCACACAGAAAGAAGACAAAAACGTTCTTGAACGGATTCATCTGCGTTATGCTTGATTTCTGTAACTAAAACACCAAAAGAATTCCCAACATTGAGGAATAGTGGTTATCCACGATTCCTACAAATTCTATTTATAAACTATGCTGATTTATTCCCATATTTGGAATTTAAATTAATTAAACTGTTTATTTCTTTTTCTTTTAATCGCATGTGTTCTTAGACCGTTAAAAACTTTGAAAATGTTACAAAATATTCCTCATCGCCATCTATGAGTATTAGTATGAACTTGACTTTGTTTTCAGAATTTACGGTCAATGAATCATTTTGATAAATACACAAAACCACTTAGCTCTTCATTATTACAAGGTTGAATTGTTCCAAAGATTTTTGTTTGATAGACTTAAGCTATTCTATCGACTGAAATCGAAAGTGTGAGAATTTCTTTTATCGTGACTTTTGTTTTCATGACCGCATTCTTATTGGTTGAATGCCACGTGATTAATGACAACTCGCTTGAAATGATTTGGTGAAAAAAAAAAAAATTGTTTCTTAAATGTTATCTCACCACTGTCTGTCA
>JAHXMU010031414.1:0-12939 GCA_019455685.1 Philornis downsi | reverse complement strand
AAGTGGAAGTGAAGAGGAGGTGAAGTGGAAGTGAAGTGGAAGTGAAGCGGAATTGAAGTGGAAGTTAAGTGGAAGTGAGGTGGAAGCGAAGTATAAGTGAAGTGGAATTGAAGCGGAATTGAAGAGGAAGTCAAACGGAAGAGAAGTTAAAGTTATATGGAAGTTACGTGAATGTGGAAGTGAAGTATAAGTTAAGTGAAAGTGGAGGTGAAGTGGAAGTTAAGTGGAAGTTTAGTGAAGTGGAAATTTAGTGAAAGTGGAAGTGAAGCGAAAGTGAAATGGAACTGAGATGGAAGTGAACCACCTTATACTAATGTTTCATTATTGCGCACAATAATGTTTTTAATACTAATAAATAAATATGACTCGCTCGTGTTTGAAAATCTCTTTCTTTAGACCTTAGAAATTAAAACCTTACATCTGAGTCGAAATTTTGAAAAAAATGATTGTTTCGTTTACATCTTTATTTGCATATTCGTTACATCTGTACTTTAATCGCTGACACGCTTGGAGCTTCTTGAGCACCACTGGGCACCACAGTATTAGAATCCAGCAACACACAGCTTACAAAGTATTTGGACACCGACTTATTAAGTTAAGTCCAACGGGCGAACTAGTAAAATAGGAAATGAATAGATTTATCCTACACATCAGTAGCAATGAATTGCTGGCAGATGATTAAAGTGTCTTCAGGTGTACCCGTAGGAAATGTGTGCCCAACCGCAGGATTGTACTTTTTAATTCTCTATATAAAAACAAATTCCCTTGCATCCCATGAATAAGATATGAGAGAGTTTTTTACATTTAGTGAGCTTACGCGCATTCTGTTTTTAGACTCACTCAAAGGGACCTTGCAGTTTGAGAACTTGCTAATTGCTCGACTACTCGAAGTGACATAATGATAGATGGATGTAAGCAGGGTTCAACCCGGGATCATTCGAAAGATGGTCGCGTGTACTAATCATCCATTACACATATTTTCTACAAAGCAGTAGACGCCTCAGTAGGGTTTTGAGAATATCCTTGTATTATTTCATCATACGGATTCCCCAATATGGCTATTTCACGTAACGAATGCTATATTGTTGTAATTAATGCAGAAGCTGATATGATTTTGATATTACAATGACGTCGTTTAGTTCATTCTTGGTGACCATATCAATCACTGCACTGCATTCAAGCCAGGTAGTGTCATTATCTTAGAAAATTGTACTTGGGTTTCACTTCAAGAAATATGATTGCATCAATTTCTTCCCTCCTCTGTGTTTTGAAAACCTTTCATGTAACCCCATGGTTACGAATATATATCTGTGGACTTTTGACAAAACAACTTCTCTCGAAAGAACGCATTTCCCCAAGATTTTTATGTTGTGTGTAAAATTTTATTACGGTTCTTTTGGTGTAACCGTTGCATTTCTACGTCATCAACTTTTTTCCGTTTATTTAGAAAAATTATTTTATAAAATAGCTTGTCTCAAACAGTTTAAAAATAATTTGAAATACAAATAATTAAATTCCTATATCGTTTTGACAAAACAGTTTATTTGTATTTAATTGTTTCTAACATGCACGTGTTTCGTTTTAACAAAACAACTTCTCTTCAAACAAGTTTATTTATCAAAACATGTGTTCGAAAAATTTTATTTTGTTTGGAACAAGATAATTTTTTCAATGGTTAATAGAAAAATTTCATTTTGACTAAACAACTTGTGTGGAAAGTAGTTGTTATGTGAAAACTAAAATTGAAAAAAGTAAAATATTATTTGCAAACAAGTGTTTTTGTGGACTTGAAAAGTTGAAGTTGACACCACTGTCTATTGGATTTACCAAATTCAGTTCGACAAGTTATTTTATATAGTGATTCCTGTCCTGGTCAGAACCGCAACTCATATCTATGCGCAATGTTTGAGAAAGTTTTGGAAGATCACACAAGTATTGATATAATTGACCATAAATTTCTTGTTGTGGGTCATAGGCATCTTGAATGTGATACAGTACGCGCGCAAATAGAAAAGAAAAGAAAAAATTTTTCGGATCTATTCAACACTTACACGATTGGGCTAACTTGATATCAGCGACCAATAAAAAGTATATTGTCTATGAATTAGGGCAAGAGGATTTTTTCGACTTTCATGCACTATTAAAAGACAAATATACATGGGGACCACATAGAATTTCAGGTAGATTTTCAACAGCATTATTTTCTTTGTCTTCTCTTTTTTAAGTGAGAAGTTTGAGTGGAAGCACGTCCGTTGAATGAGGTACGAAAAAAGCAAGCCTGGAGTTTTACAGTAAAAATATTCATTACACCAAGAAGACCCTTTTCAGCAGCTAAACATAACTTCCCGCAGTCTAAAAAAGTGTACTCTCCAATTAGTTAGAAGCTATAATTCCCCTTTGGCTGTATCACAAAGTAAAAAGAAAAATTTATTGGATATGCTGCCATTAATTAGTACAAATAAATAAAACCATTTGTTTAAATTTTTGTTAACTAAATTCAGGAATTTATGTTACAACGAATATACTATTCATTTTTAAAATCAAACTATTTCGAATTTTTTTATTAGTTTCATTTTCACAGAAAAACTTGCCTTCACATAAGAGCATAATACCAACCTCAGATTTTTTGAAACTCATTTTGACATAAGAACTTGTATAACCTAAGTTTATTTTTTTGTTGAAAAGAATTTTGATAAAACATCCAATGTTTTTATTTTAAGGTTTTTTGCAAATCTATTGGTATTAGAAGAGAATTATTAATATCACCATGTCAACTTAATATTCAAATTTTATACTACACTATTAGATTATTAACAATTATTTTAAAAAAAAAGTTGTGAGGTCTTTTAAGAGTTTTTTCGATCCCCTGAAAAATAGCTGTTTTTAAAAGAGGTTGTTTTGTCAAAAGTGCACAGATATGTTATGTGAATTGGAAAAAAAAACATTATCACAACGGTCGCCTTGCCACTATTTTCTTATTGTGATTTTCCTTTGTTGGTGTATGTTGTTGTTCACGTTTTACAAATGGCGAAGCTGCGAACTTTTGACTATGAACTCCTTAGAAAAAAACAAGTGCCAACACTCAGCCCTTTGCTCGTATTTCAGATCTTAAAAAGCCTCCGACTCCTTCTCCACAGTGCTGTCAATTTCTTATTGTTCGAAAAAAAGACACAAAAATTTAAGCATCTGGTGTTTTATAACACCCACTCAAACACACACACACACGCTCCAGCGACACATGAGACAAGAATACTCGTATATGTGCGTAAAGACTTTCGGTAACAGAACACACACACAAACACACACAGTCGCACAAACTAGCAGGCAGGCATTGATAGACACAAACATAAGGACGAGCATAATGTGGCATTATGGCTACTTGCTTGTTTTGTGCTTTGAGGGACACTCACTGTTTGTTTGTGTGAACAATTTCCAAATTCTGTTTTGTGTTGTGTAGTTTTTAAGGATACTTTTAGCCATCAATGACTTCGATACCGATACTGCGGACATCGTCTATGCGAATGTGATAATGACAACAGTTGGTGCTGTTGCCACTGCCGCTGCCGTTGTCGCTGCCGTTGTTGATGCTGATGCTTATTGAGTTGGTCCATAATGACATTGTTTTTATGAGGTTTTTATATCATTCACGTATAAGATCAATAGTGTTAATGTTTTATGGACAACATTATGACACTCCCACTTGAGAGGGATCCAAAATATCAGCAAAAAACGAGCGAAAAAGCTTTTTGCCATTTCAATTTAGCACACACGCACATATGGTCGTCCACGACACGCCAGTCCGCTGCACACATGAGAAAACTGGAATCGACACACCGAAATAGAAGAATACTAGAAAAAGGACTAAAAGCAATTTACACAAAACACACATTACGCTCATTAAGATTGATGGGAAGAAGACGAAAATGGCGACAACCACGTTGGCCATTCTAACAAGGACACTGGAAACGGCAAGCACAAGGACTCTTCATAGTAAATTCAGCCGCAGAAAGAAGACCTTTTTCTGTTTCTTTTTTTGCTGTCCTTTTTTTGCTTTGCTGTTTTGGGTCAACAACCAACATATGATCCATTTCAATGATCAACGCTTACAGCGTTAGCGTACTTGGAAGAATGGAAAAAGGACATAACTGAAACTAATTTTCAATTTGGTTTTTTTACATTTTGCATTAATATTTATTTTAGGAAATTAAACGCAAGAAAATCTACTCTAATTATTTATATGCTCACAAGCATGGATGTTAGCACATTTTTCGGTTTGAAAATTGGCAATACGTTTTTATTCGCGGGAGAAAAACCAAAGGAAGTGGCGAGAATTTGTGAATTCCATTAATTAGAAAGTTTCGATCCCCTGATCGGTTGCTTATGAAACTGAGCTGATGGGCCACCGTTCTTTGTTGCTGTTGCGCCACTTTAATATATTCATTCCACTGACCGACCACTGCAGCCACTGAACTGACTGACGGACACATTTTGCTCAATTACAAAAAGTTTAAATTGTTTTAACCACAGTTGCATTACAAAACCAGGCTAGATAATTAAAAACAAAAAGAACAAAAAAAAAAAAAAACTAAAAATGGAAAGGATTGTATTTGATTTGGGATGTTCAGGCGAAAGAGGGAACACACACAGTGTTTCGTTCCACAGACAAAAATTGAATTAATATACAATAAATGTAAAATAAATGAAGAAGTTTTTAAACAACTTTTAGTAAGTTATGAAGACATTTTGTTTAGATAATATTTCTTTCCTCACAAGAGGTTGCTAAATTGGGGAAAAATGTAAGCATAAAATCTGAATTTTTGTAACTTTTCGAAGAATTCTCTGCAAAACTTTTCTTTTTAGTATTATTGTGATTTTTCACCCCTGATTGGTTGAATATTTTTGTGTAAAATGTCTGTTTTGTTAATATTCAGTTTCAGCATTTCGTTTTTAACATCTTCTTTTGTAATTTCAAGTTTGATATGTTATCGAAAAAAATAAAAAAAATTGTAATACAATATCCAATTCAGTGATGTATTAGAAGAGAGCACATTCTTCATAGGGTTTTCAATAGTTTTTGGGTTAGGACTATTCGTATTCTTCATCATAAAGACAAACGAAACAAATGAGTAGGTACAATATTGGGCAGGTGCCAAAGTTCGACTGGGCTTAAGGAAATATACGTAACGACATGGATTGTGGCTTATGGACGACATACGAGTATACTTATCCATTTTTCGGTTTCAATAGTTACGTTAAATAAACCACACACATAAAGCTATGATGTCGATGAGACTTTTATTTCATTATAATGTTTGGAACATTTGCTCATGTAAATGACCGCTTCTGGATTGGTTGCAGCAGGACCTTTTGATCACTTTTTTGCACATTTTGGGCGGTATCTCGGGGTTAACTTAACGAACATTGGTTTTCAAATATTCTAAAGTTTGGGGATTGATTATCCGCCTAGCCCTACAAAAAAGTCTAACGGCGTCAAATCGCATAATTATGGTGACCAATTGACGTCACCAAAATGTGAAATTACGCTTTCTGGAAACTTCTCAAGCAATAAAGCCAAAATTAGTTATGTTGTGTGACTCGTGGCACCGTCTTGTTCAACCCACATATCGTCCAGTTCAAAATCTTCAATTGTAGGTCAAAAGAAGGTTAGATATGGCGCTCTAAATCAACAAATTCGGATTATACGCTACACTTTCACTAACAGAAGCGTTATTTTCGTCATTAAATTCTTTGATTAACCCACAATTGCATCTGTTTGCATGCAGCAACTTTTTCCTAAATTCCAGCCTGATATCATTATCTTTATTGGTGAAAAGAGTTATCGATGTTCACCCAACATCCCACATGACTGAGCTATCAGTACTTCAAAATAAATAACTTAAACTTGATCCCGTTTACAGTCAGACGCATGTTTTGCTGGAGCCTTTTCATTGTTGGAGGAGGTAGCAGTAACATCACCCAACTTTTAACCAGTAATGTTTACATCACCAGTGAACTCACATAACATACCACTTTTATTACGATTGTACCAGATTTGCCTACCGCTGCTCTCTTAACAATCATTTCCAATCCAAAAGTATATTGAAGAGATTTCACGAGGCGGTAGCAGGCCTTGTTCCAATTTCTATTTGAGGTGAAATGGCTCACTAAGATTATTGTCCCCTTTACGGAACACTTCTCTCGGTGTCATTTCGTAAAGACATGCAATCTTCTCAAGAATATCAAACTCTAACTTGTCCTCATAAAATTTTCGTGTATCGGACAATGGAAAAATGTCAAAAGACAACAGATATATATTTTCCAAATTTGGGTCGTAATGTTAATATAATTTCACTATCAGGTCTAAAACCACAATGATAGTCCCTACTCAGGTTATATGAAATAGGCTTTAGCCACTCCCACATATAGCACTTGACAGTAGTTTATAAACGATATATAAAAGACTGACATCCCAATAGGTTATGCACACATTCATGCAAGTCATGCTTAGGAACTGATGTGCATGCTCTTTACAAGTTTATCTGCAACAGCAGTTTTGGTATTCATAAGTCTTGTTACACCTATTCCAATTTCATTTTGGCTGAGGGCTAAGCAATCTACGTCATTATCAGAAATTGGCATGACTTTCAGAATTAGCAGCATATTGAAATCCTTTTTCTATAATTCCTGCACACTCTCTGAAGAGATATTCACTATTGTTTATACAAAAGAGAAACTCTGTATCACAACTCTTACTTTTTGCACTTTGGATGAAATTTTCGTGCTTTATCTCTTATCTCTCTTTCTTTCCACAATCATTTCTTCGATTGAAAAATATCATCGCGAGCATTGCCAATGATGTACAGGCCTCACCACATGTGTAACGCTTCCAGCGTCTTCAAACTTCTTCATAATCTTTCTAATCCCTTGCATGGTAGAACGATTATGACGATCATAATCACCCCGTAATGCACAAAAAGTGCCCACGTTTGAATTACCACTTTTCTAGGAAGTTTTAACTAAATTTACGCGTTCTTTGCGTTGTTAATCCATATTTGATCCATATTCGTATATGGCAAACCTTTCACTAAATAAATAACACTTCAAGTGACAGGTATTTAACAGCTACCAGTCTTGCCAGACCGGCGGTTACGAAACAACTAAATGGATAATCCTTTCTAACGATAATTCTGGCTGGAATTCACCATAATTGACAAATTTATTATTTACCTATAAAGCTTGTGATGCTGTATCTTAAAAACGCCCGCTTCTTTTGGTATTTGTTTCTAGTTTTTAATAATAACGCAGGTCTGTTAAAAAATATGAGTTGCACTGACTTCTTCAAATATTTATCAACCTTACATTGCTTTAGGCGATTATAATGAGATCTTCATTTTGGCAAAGGTTTAGATTGTTACGATGCGCACTCAACTATAGAGATGTCACAGTAGGTGTAAAACAGGGTGGCGCAATAGAACGTGCATATTTAAAAAATAGATGAAAAAATAAATACAAAAGGTATGGTTAAAATAAATCTAAGGCATTGTAGAGTAATAAATGGAGTTTATTTTTTAAAAATAACATCATCTAAATGGTGACCCTCTCTACGACGGCACTCCTCTAACCGCAAACGAAAATTATTGAAAACTTTCTTCAGTAATACAGTAATATTCTCCTTGAGCTGAACGATGTTTCTTGGATTATTACTGTAGACTTTGTGTTTGAGGTATCCCCACAAAAAAAAAAGTCAAGAGGTGTCAAGTCTGGACTACGTGGGGGCCATGGGATATCACCTCTTTTCGAAATCAGTCTGCCAGGGAACGTCTGCTTTACCGCCGCCATGGAGTCATTTGATGTGTGACAGGTAGCTCCATCTTGTTGGAACCAAGTTCTGGAATTCACTATTCTTGAATTTTCAATTTCTGGAGCCAAAAATCCGTCCAACATCTCAACATAGCGTTCCGTATTAACCGTGACGTTTTGGCCCCGCGCATTTTCGAACAACAAAGGACCAATTATTCCTCTGCCAGAGATTGCTGCCCATACTGTCACTTTAGGACTATGCAATGGTTTCTGGTGTTTGATTTAGGGATTTTCACTGTTCCAGTAACGACAATTTTGACGGTTTACGAACCCATTCATAAGGAAATGAGCCTCGTCTGAGAAAAGGATATTGTCAAAATTGGAAAATCGATTAAGCATTTCATTAGCAAATGCGAGCCTTGCTATGAAGTCAGACTCTTTCAATTCTTGTGTTAATTGCAGCTTATATGGATGCAGTTTAAAATCCAATGTTAATATTCGTTGCAAACTTCGTCGCGATAATTGTAAGACAGACGATATTTTGCGAGTCGACATTTGTGGATTTCCTCGTACTGACTCCATAACTCTCTCAACATTGTCTTCGGTCCTAGATGTTCGTGGGGCGACCATTTGCTTGCTTTATCCATATTTTAATTAAATTAGCACTCGGAGCTTCACTAATTCGCCGTAGTCCATATTCAGCACAATATAGTCGCCTAGTAGCAATATATGAACGAGAGTTCTCGTAAAATGCGCGCACGCAAAATGCGCGACGCTTCCCGTCGAAGTGATTCATAGCGACTAAAACTCCATGAGCCCGCCAAACCAACGATGTAGGCGCCCCCCCCGTCCGCGCCTTTTCTACCACGCAAAAAAAGGTGATGCAATATGCACATTTTATTGCGCCACCCTGTACTTGCCCTTATTGAGAGACAATTAATACTGTCAATTTGTTAGTTTCTGTTATAACATTGAATTTGACGCCTTGTTACGTTCACAAAGTTTAGGGTGGTTACAACATTTTTTCATTCAATGAGAAAAAAAAAGAGTTTCGTGTGTTGGTGGCTCATTTTGCGTTTTAATGGAAAAATGCTAAAATTAATCAATTTGTTGCATGAACATTTGGACAAGGGAAAAATTATTTCCAAATAGGTTTAACGTTTACCAGCAGTAGAGCTAGAACGCCAACGTTCCAAGTTATCTATTTCGCTGCTATAAAAGTTTAAATGCAGTAAAAATAACTTTTTCAGACGATATGTGATAATGTCAACGAAATTGAATCCACTAATACAATTCTAAATCGAACCGAATTTCCTTAACTGCAAAGAATCTGAAAAAAGTTGTATACAGTAACTAAGACAACATTGAGCCAGTCAAGTTACGATCTCTATATTTTACCATGCGCATGGTATTGTAGTTACCTTTACCTACATTATAAGTATTAAGCAAAAAGTTCCAAAAACGACTGATAAATTCACTATTTTCCCTAAATCTGCTTCCCAGTAACAACTATCTGCTTGTAAATTTCAAAAAAATGCTTCCCAGAAAATATTGTTGATCAAATGACTGCCTCATTATGCAAACGAAGAGAATATCAAAGGTCTTGACAAATTCTTCTACAAAAGAGAATACTAAAAAAGCGTTGGATTGATGGCGTCACTTTTGAAGAAGACTGTGTTAATGAATAAATTTACGTTCACAAAAATTAGTCTTTTCTTCCCCAACCCAGAAACTTATTGTCTGATCTGTTAAAATGTCACTATTATGGCGACCATAAACTAAATTGAAGCCGGTACTGAAAATCCAGATTTGTACTTTCAAAGTCATTTACTTGAGGAGCAGAGACTTTGTTTAAAATCCATTGGCATTCAGGAAATACTTTTCACCACAATCCTCATGTGCTTACGAGAAGGAAAGTCATGGAAATTTGACTTGTATTTATACACCGGTAAGTGGAGGATACTTGCCTTGTTTTTTGGGTAAATGGAGAATTTACTTTTAATTTGTTTGTAGAAACTTACAGTTATTAAGAGATTTGTGAGTTGCTTTCTCTTTGATGAGGACCTCGAGGAAAAAAGACCGAGTCAGCGTAATCTTACACCACGAAACCTCGGTTTTATTTTGGAGGAAATTATGTTAAAGATAAAAAGCAATAATTGCCATAAGGCTAAAACATAAGATTACAATTTATGGTAGTATGATTAAGTATGAAAATACAAAGCATTTTGGTCATCTAGATAATATATTAGGTATGATTTTTAATTCAAAAAAGGTATGGAAATTTATATTATAATTCAATAATAATATTATTTAAGTTTTTATTTATAATTCAATTATAATATTATTTAATATTATTATTTATATAATTATTATAATTATATAAATTATGTAATTCAATATTTCCATTTGAAAGGTGTCAGTACGACCAATATTAAAGCCGAGCTAGATTTTACTCTGCGGGAGTCTGTTCCCTTGTTTACTACTGTAAAATATTGGGCGGCAGAGTTTAAACGAGGTCGTACTTGCTGCCAAGACAAACACCATAGTGGTTGACAAATTGTGGTGTCCACGCCAGACACGGTTTAGAAACTGATATCGGATAATCGGAACGATCGGCTGAAGTTGCGTGAACTAGCCGAAATGATGGGCATTTCAAAAAGTGCTATACATCGTATATTGACCGTAGATTTGAAGATCAGAAAGCTGTGTGCAAGATGTGTGCCGCGCTTGCTTTCAATAAAGTAAAAACAGCTTCCTGAAGATGTTTCAGTGGAGTGTTTGGCGATATTTCACCGCAATAACGCCAAATTTTTGCGTCGATTTTAAACCATGGATGCGACGTGGATCCATCACTTCACACTTGAAACAAGGACACAGTCAAAGCAGTTAATTGGAATCAGAGAATCGTGTCCAAAGAAGGCGAAGACGGTTTCATCTGCAGGCAAGGTCATGCCATCTTAGTTTTGGAATGTGCATGGAATTATTTTTACTGATTATCTTCAGAAAAGAAAAAACCATACCGGGCGAATTAGCATAATAATTTATTGCAGCGTTCAGGTGATGAAATTATGGAAAAAAGGCCGCATTTGGCGAAAAAGGATGTGTTTTTATATCAAGACAATGCTCCAGTTCACACATCCACTATTACGATGGCCACAATTAATGAATTAAAGTTCGAATTGCTTCATCACGCGCCTTATTCAACAGATTTAGCACTCTTGGACTGTTTGTTATTTCCAAACTTGAAAAAATGGCTGGAGGGGAAAAGATTTGCCAACAATGAAGAGATGGAGTCTGGGGTTAATCTTTATTTTAAGAAGTTTGACAGTTCTTACTATAAACAGGATATAGAAGTTTTTGAATATCATTTGAAACAGTTAAGCGAGCTAGAAGGCCATTATGCTGAAAAATAAAGGAAAATTTTCCCAACTTTTTTGTGCTTTCTTTGTTAGGTTGGATAGCTTTAGGATCGTTCTTGTAGGCGCCAGTTTTTACAGAAAAATATTCATGTTCTTCAATGGTTAACAGCATATAGTATAGAAATTCAAAATCAATTGTTGAAAACTGATTGACTAACTGTCAACTTGGTTGTCGAAGAGCTAACTGACCAGTGTTCCCTCCCCCCAAACCAAGTTTTAAACAATTTTGAAATGAAGTTCTGTCCTGAAAATTATGCGACATGTTATGACATATAATAACGTAATTGGCATACAAATATTTCTTTTTTTCTCTATTCGAACACTCGAATCAGATATGCATTATTATGTATTATGTAACGATTGTTAACCAAATGTAATTAGTAAAATCTAATTAATTGAACAAAACTATGAAATGCTATTTGTGTATAAATTACAAATCAGAGCACGTAAAGACATATAATTATGCATTTGTATATTTATGAGAATTTTTGATTAAACATTCATGTAAAATGTGCAGCACAGCAATGTTGGTGTGTGTAATGGCAAGGAAGTACTTCAGTAGTAAATTCCTATGACTAAAATGTTTCAACATTTACTTATGCATGCAGTGCCAGTATCCCCGATGCAGTTCCTTCCTCTCACTCTCTGCTCGTTTCCATTTCCATTTCTTGTTCGTCTTCATACCACATTTACCGAGCACTGAATGCATAATGCATATCCTTTAACGACAACAACTTGTACCAACAACAATTTTAAAAGCACTCGGTGTGCATTTGTAATTGAATCTGGTCAGCAGATTTAGATGTTCCACTCACGCCCCAGTGAAGGATGGTGTCTGCAGCTAGCCCTTAACACTCGCTCACTCACTATCAGCACCTACCGCCACTCATGTCCTTCTGCCATGGTATGGTCGGGAGGGACGACAACAACGTAAACGGCGCTGTAGGAAACTGTGTGGGAATTTGTTTGCATATTGCAAACAAATCTTAATTATCTTATAAACAACTGGCAACAACAGCTCAAGCAGCGGACTAGTCGCTGTCACATCAGCGCGAGATGGAGCAGCTTAAGTGGTCTTTCTTTCTTTAGTTCACTCATTCGTTCTTTTAGTGCAACTTTAGTTCGCCAGCCAAATAACATGAGAACAAACACTTTATCGTCTTGCTGAAGGTTGAGGTGTTAACGTCTGTAACACTTCTAAGGCTTTGAATGCATTTAGTTCCATTGTGAAGCGAGTTGATCCACAGAATGGCAAAGGATGCAGGATGAATAGCTAGCAAAAAATACGATTTTAATACCACAAAGGGAGAAAACTGCCGGTTGCAGTGGTAAGCGAAAGCGCTTAAGGTCTATTCTGCTGTAAAAGCAGAAAACAGAAAACATTTAATTCAAACTTTCACCATCTTTCTCGCCTTTCTGCTTTCTGGTCTGACCACAGCGCCTACGCAAAAGGCCTTTGATTAGTCTCACTTTCAAAGGGTAATTTAATGAACATCGTTCGTTATTACAAACCAACTTATTCCAGGCCATGACTAATGCTCAGTGTATTTTTCTGGACAACGGACTATTAAGCACCACAAAGAAGCAACAACTGTCACTCCACAATACACTAAAAGTGGTGAATTTGATAAGGAGGAGGCAATAGATGACACAACACACACACACACAAAAACACACACACACACACACATTTTATTCTAAACCGAGACCATAACTAATG
>JAHXMU010031413.1:0-12935 GCA_019455685.1 Philornis downsi | reverse complement strand
AAGTGGAAGTGAAGAGGAGGTGAAGTGGAAGTGAAGTGGAAGTGAAGCGGAATTGAAGTGGAAGTTAAGTGGAAGTGAGGTGGAAGCGAAGTATAAGTGAAGTGGAATTGAAGCGGAATTGAAGAGGAAGTCAAACGGAAGAGAAGTTAAAGTTATATGGAAGTTACGTGAATGTGGAAGTGAAGTATAAGTTAAGTGAAAGTGGAGGTGAAGTGGAAGTTAAGTGGAAGTTTAGTGAAGTGGAAATTTAGTGAAAGTGGAAGTGAAGCGAAAGTGAAATGGAACTGAGATGGAAGTGAACCACCTTATACTAATGTTTCATTATTGCGCACAATAATGTTTTTAATACTAATAAATAAATATGACTCGCTCGTGTTTGAAAATCTCTTTCTTTAGACCTTAGAAATTAAAACCTTACATCTGAGTCGAAATTTTGAAAAAAATGATTGTTTCGTTTACATCTTTATTTGCATATTCGTTACATCTGTACTTTAATCGCTGACACGCTTGGAGCTTCTTGAGCACCACTGGGCACCACAGTATTAGAATCCAGCAACACACAGCTTACAAAGTATTTGGACACCGACTTATTAAGTTAAGTCCAACGGGCGAACTAGTAAAATAGGAAATGAATAGATTTATCCTACACATCAGTAGCAATGAATTGCTGGCAGATGATTAAAGTGTCTTCAGGTGTACCCGTAGGAAATGTGTGCCCAACCGCAGGATTGTACTTTTTAATTCTCTATATAAAAACAAATTCCCTTGCATCCCATGAATAAGATATGAGAGAGTTTTTTACATTTAGTGAGCTTACGCGCATTCTGTTTTTAGACTCACTCAAAGGGACCTTGCAGTTTGAGAACTTGCTAATTGCTCGACTACTCGAAGTGACATAATGATAGATGGATGTAAGCAGGGTTCAACCCGGGATCATTCGAAAGATGGTCGCGTGTACTAATCATCCATTACACATATTTTCTACAAAGCAGTAGACGCCTCAGTAGGGTTTTGAGAATATCCTTGTATTATTTCATCATACGGATTCCCCAATATGGCTATTTCACGTAACGAATGCTATATTGTTGTAATTAATGCAGAAGCTGATATGATTTTGATATTACAATGACGTCGTTTAGTTCATTCTTGGTGACCATATCAATCACTGCACTGCATTCAAGCCAGGTAGTGTCATTATCTTAGAAAATTGTACTTGGGTTTCACTTCAAGAAATATGATTGCATCAATTTCTTCCCTCCTCTGTGTTTTGAAAACCTTTCATGTAACCCCATGGTTACGAATATATATCTGTGGACTTTTGACAAAACAACTTCTCTCGAAAGAACGCATTTCCCCAAGATTTTTATGTTGTGTGTAAAATTTTATTACGGTTCTTTTGGTGTAACCGTTGCATTTCTACGTCATCAACTTTTTTCCGTTTATTTAGAAAAATTATTTTATAAAATAGCTTGTCTCAAACAGTTTAAAAATAATTTGAAATACAAATAATTAAATTCCTATATCGTTTTGACAAAACAGTTTATTTGTATTTAATTGTTTCTAACATGCACGTGTTTCGTTTTAACAAAACAACTTCTCTTCAAACAAGTTTATTTATCAAAACATGTGTTCGAAAAATTTTATTTTGTTTGGAACAAGATAATTTTTTCAATGGTTAATAGAAAAATTTCATTTTGACTAAACAACTTGTGTGGAAAGTAGTTGTTATGTGAAAACTAAAATTGAAAAAAGTAAAATATTATTTGCAAACAAGTGTTTTTGTGGACTTGAAAAGTTGAAGTTGACACCACTGTCTATTGGATTTACCAAATTCAGTTCGACAAGTTATTTTATATAGTGATTCCTGTCCTGGTCAGAACCGCAACTCATATCTATGCGCAATGTTTGAGAAAGTTTTGGAAGATCACACAAGTATTGATATAATTGACCATAAATTTCTTGTTGTGGGTCATAGGCATCTTGAATGTGATACAGTACGCGCGCAAATAGAAAAGAAAAGAAAAAATTTTTCGGATCTATTCAACACTTACACGATTGGGCTAACTTGATATCAGCGACCAATAAAAAGTATATTGTCTATGAATTAGGGCAAGAGGATTTTTTCGACTTTCATGCACTATTAAAAGACAAATATACATGGGGACCACATAGAATTTCAGGTAGATTTTCAACAGCATTATTTTCTTTGTCTTCTCTTTTTTAAGTGAGAAGTTTGAGTGGAAGCACGTCCGTTGAATGAGGTACGAAAAAAGCAAGCCTGGAGTTTTACAGTAAAAATATTCATTACACCAAGAAGACCCTTTTCAGCAGCTAAACATAACTTCCCGCAGTCTAAAAAAGTGTACTCTCCAATTAGTTAGAAGCTATAATTCCCCTTTGGCTGTATCACAAAGTAAAAAGAAAAATTTATTGGATATGCTGCCATTAATTAGTACAAATAAATAAAACCATTTGTTTAAATTTTTGTTAACTAAATTCAGGAATTTATGTTACAACGAATATACTATTCATTTTTAAAATCAAACTATTTCGAATTTTTTTATTAGTTTCATTTTCACAGAAAAACTTGCCTTCACATAAGAGCATAATACCAACCTCAGATTTTTTGAAACTCATTTTGACATAAGAACTTGTATAACCTAAGTTTATTTTTTTGTTGAAAAGAATTTTGATAAAACATCCAATGTTTTTATTTTAAGGTTTTTTGCAAATCTATTGGTATTAGAAGAGAATTATTAATATCACCATGTCAACTTAATATTCAAATTTTATACTACACTATTAGATTATTAACAATTATTTTAAAAAAAAAGTTGTGAGGTCTTTTAAGAGTTTTTTCGATCCCCTGAAAAATAGCTGTTTTTAAAAGAGGTTGTTTTGTCAAAAGTGCACAGATATGTTATGTGAATTGGAAAAAAAACATTATCACAACGGTCGCCTTGCCACTATTTTCTTATTGTGATTTTCCTTTGTTGGTGTATGTTGTTGTTCACGTTTTACAAATGGCGAAGCTGCGAACTTTTGACTATGAACTCCTTAGAAAAAAACAAGTGCCAACACTCAGCCCTTTGCTCGTATTTCAGATCTTAAAAAGCCTCCGACTCCTTCTCCACAGTGCTGTCAATTTCTTATTGTTCGAAAAAAAGACACAAAAATTTAAGCATCTGGTGTTTTATAACACCCACTCAAACACACACACACACGCTCCAGCGACACATGAGACAAGAATACTCGTATATGTGCGTAAAGACTTTCGGTAACAGAACACACACACAAACACACACAGTCGCACAAACTAGCAGGCAGGCATTGATAGACACAAACATAAGGACGAGCATAATGTGGCATTATGGCTACTTGCTTGTTTTGTGCTTTGAGGGACACTCACTGTTTGTTTGTGTGAACAATTTCCAAATTCTGTTTTGTGTTGTGTAGTTTTTAAGGATACTTTTAGCCATCAATGACTTCGATACCGATACTGCGGACATCGTCTATGCGAATGTGATAATGACAACAGTTGGTGCTGTTGCCACTGCCGCTGCCGTTGTCGCTGCCGTTGTTGATGCTGATGCTTATTGAGTTGGTCCATAATGACATTGTTTTTATGAGGTTTTTATATCATTCACGTATAAGATCAATAGTGTTAATGTTTTATGGACAACATTATGACACTCCCACTTGAGAGGGATCCAAAATATCAGCAAAAAACGAGCGAAAAAGCTTTTTGCCATTTCAATTTAGCACACACGCACATATGGTCGTCCACGACACGCCAGTCCGCTGCACACATGAGAAAACTGGAATCGACACACCGAAATAGAAGAATACTAGAAAAAGGACTAAAAGCAATTTACACAAAACACACATTACGCTCATTAAGATTGATGGGAAGAAGACGAAAATGGCGACAACCACGTTGGCCATTCTAACAAGGACACTGGAAACGGCAAGCACAAGGACTCTTCATAGTAAATTCAGCCGCAGAAAGAAGACCTTTTTCTGTTTCTTTTTTTGCTGTCCTTTTTTTGCTTTGCTGTTTTGGGTCAACAACCAACATATGATCCATTTCAATGATCAACGCTTACAGCGTTAGCGTACTTGGAAGAATGGAAAAAGGACATAACTGAAACTAATTTTCAATTTGGTTTTTTTACATTTTGCATTAATATTTATTTTAGGAAATTAAACGCAAGAAAATCTACTCTAATTATTTATATGCTCACAAGCATGGATGTTAGCACATTTTTCGGTTTGAAAATTGGCAATACGTTTTTATTCGCGGGAGAAAAACCAAAGGAAGTGGCGAGAATTTGTGAATTCCATTAATTAGAAAGTTTCGATCCCCTGATCGGTTGCTTATGAAACTGAGCTGATGGGCCACCGTTCTTTGTTGCTGTTGCGCCACTTTAATATATTCATTCCACTGACCGACCACTGCAGCCACTGAACTGACTGACGGACACATTTTGCTCAATTACAAAAAGTTTAAATTGTTTTAACCACAGTTGCATTACAAAACCAGGCTAGATAATTAAAAACAAAAAGAACAAAAAAAAAAAAAAACTAAAAATGGAAAGGATTGTATTTGATTTGGGATGTTCAGGCGAAAGAGGGAACACACACAGTGTTTCGTTCCACAGACAAAAATTGAATTAATATACAATAAATGTAAAATAAATGAAGAAGTTTTTAAACAACTTTTAGTAAGTTATGAAGACATTTTGTTTAGATAATATTTCTTTCCTCACAAGAGGTTGCTAAATTGGGGAAAAATGTAAGCATAAAATCTGAATTTTTGTAACTTTTCGAAGAATTCTCTGCAAAACTTTTCTTTTTAGTATTATTGTGATTTTTCACCCCTGATTGGTTGAATATTTTTGTGTAAAATGTCTGTTTTGTTAATATTCAGTTTCAGCATTTCGTTTTTAACATCTTCTTTTGTAATTTCAAGTTTGATATGTTATCGAAAAAAATAAAAAAAATTGTAATACAATATCCAATTCAGTGATGTATTAGAAGAGAGCACATTCTTCATAGGGTTTTCAATAGTTTTTGGGTTAGGACTATTCGTATTCTTCATCATAAAGACAAACGAAACAAATGAGTAGGTACAATATTGGGCAGGTGCCAAAGTTCGACTGGGCTTAAGGAAATATACGTAACGACATGGATTGTGGCTTATGGACGACATACGAGTATACTTATCCATTTTTCGGTTTCAATAGTTACGTTAAATAAACCACACACATAAAGCTATGATGTCGATGAGACTTTTATTTCATTATAATGTTTGGAACATTTGCTCATGTAAATGACCGCTTCTGGATTGGTTGCAGCAGGACCTTTTGATCACTTTTTTGCACATTTTGGGCGGTATCTCGGGGTTAACTTAACGAACATTGGTTTTCAAATATTCTAAAGTTTGGGGATTGATTATCCGCCTAGCCCTACAAAAAAGTCTAACGGCGTCAAATCGCATAATTATGGTGACCAATTGACGTCACCAAAATGTGAAATTACGCTTTCTGGAAACTTCTCAAGCAATAAAGCCAAAATTAGTTATGTTGTGTGACTCGTGGCACCGTCTTGTTCAACCCACATATCGTCCAGTTCAAAATCTTCAATTGTAGGTCAAAAGAAGGTTAGATATGGCGCTCTAAATCAACAAATTCGGATTATACGCTACACTTTCACTAACAGAAGCGTTATTTTCGTCATTAAATTCTTTGATTAACCCACAATTGCATCTGTTTGCATGCAGCAACTTTTTCCTAAATTCCAGCCTGATATCATTATCTTTATTGGTGAAAAGAGTTATCGATGTTCACCCAACATCCCACATGACTGAGCTATCAGTACTTCAAAATAAATAACTTAAACTTGATCCCGTTTACAGTCAGACGCATGTTTTGCTGGAGCCTTTTCATTGTTGGAGGAGGTAGCAGTAACATCACCCAACTTTTAACCAGTAATGTTTACATCACCAGTGAACTCACATAACATACCACTTTTATTACGATTGTACCAGATTTGCCTACCGCTGCTCTCTTAACAATCATTTCCAATCCAAAAGTATATTGAAGAGATTTCACGAGGCGGTAGCAGGCCTTGTTCCAATTTCTATTTGAGGTGAAATGGCTCACTAAGATTATTGTCCCCTTTACGGAACACTTCTCTCGGTGTCATTTCGTAAAGACATGCAATCTTCTCAAGAATATCAAACTCTAACTTGTCCTCATAAAATTTTCGTGTATCGGACAATGGAAAAATGTCAAAAGACAACAGATATATATTTTCCAAATTTGGGTCGTAATGTTAATATAATTTCACTATCAGGTCTAAAACCACAATGATAGTCCCTACTCAGGTTATATGAAATAGGCTTTAGCCACTCCCACATATAGCACTTGACAGTAGTTTATAAACGATATATAAAAGACTGACATCCCAATAGGTTATGCACACATTCATGCAAGTCATGCTTAGGAACTGATGTGCATGCTCTTTACAAGTTTATCTGCAACAGCAGTTTTGGTATTCATAAGTCTTGTTACACCTATTCCAATTTCATTTTGGCTGAGGGCTAAGCAATCTACGTCATTATCAGAAATTGGCATGACTTTCAGAATTAGCAGCATATTGAAATCCTTTTTCTATAATTCCTGCACACTCTCTGAAGAGATATTCACTATTGTTTATACAAAAGAGAAACTCTGTATCACAACTCTTACTTTTTGCACTTTGGATGAAATTTTCGTGCTTTATCTCTTATCTCTCTTTCTTTCCACAATCATTTCTTCGATTGAAAAATATCATCGCGAGCATTGCCAATGATGTACAGGCCTCACCACATGTGTAACGCTTCCAGCGTCTTCAAACTTCTTCATAATCTTTCTAATCCCTTGCATGGTAGAACGATTATGACGATCATAATCACCCCGTAATGCACAAAAAGTGCCCACGTTTGAATTACCACTTTTCTAGGAAGTTTTAACTAAATTTACGCGTTCTTTGCGTTGTTAATCCATATTTGATCCATATTCGTATATGGCAAACCTTTCACTAAATAAATAACACTTCAAGTGACAGGTATTTAACAGCTACCAGTCTTGCCAGACCGGCGGTTACGAAACAACTAAATGGATAATCCTTTCTAACGATAATTCTGGCTGGAATTCACCATAATTGACAAATTTATTATTTACCTATAAAGCTTGTGATGCTGTATCTTAAAAACGCCCGCTTCTTTTGGTATTTGTTTCTAGTTTTTAATAATAACGCAGGTCTGTTAAAAAATATGAGTTGCACTGACTTCTTCAAATATTTATCAACCTTACATTGCTTTAGGCGATTATAATGAGATCTTCATTTTGGCAAAGGTTTAGATTGTTACGATGCGCACTCAACTATAGAGATGTCACAGTAGGTGTAAAACAGGGTGGCGCAATAGAACGTGCATATTTAAAAAATAGATGAAAAAATAAATACAAAAGGTATGGTTAAAATAAATCTAAGGCATTGTAGAGTAATAAATGGAGTTTATTTTTTAAAAATAACATCATCTAAATGGTGACCCTCTCTACGACGGCACTCCTCTAACCGCAAACGAAAATTATTGAAAACTTTCTTCAGTAATACAGTAATATTCTCCTTGAGCTGAACGATGTTTCTTGGATTATTACTGTAGACTTTGTGTTTGAGGTATCCCCACAAAAAAAAAAGTCAAGAGGTGTCAAGTCTGGACTACGTGGGGGCCATGGGATATCACCTCTTTTCGAAATCAGTCTGCCAGGGAACGTCTGCTTTACCGCCGCCATGGAGTCATTTGATGTGTGACAGGTAGCTCCATCTTGTTGGAACCAAGTTCTGGAATTCACTATTCTTGAATTTTCAATTTCTGGAGCCAAAAATCCGTCCAACATCTCAACATAGCGTTCCGTATTAACCGTGACGTTTTGGCCCCGCGCATTTTCGAACAACAAAGGACCAATTATTCCTCTGCCAGAGATTGCTGCCCATACTGTCACTTTAGGACTATGCAATGGTTTCTGGTGTTTGATTTAGGGATTTTCACTGTTCCAGTAACGACAATTTTGACGGTTTACGAACCCATTCATAAGGAAATGAGCCTCGTCTGAGAAAAGGATATTGTCAAAATTGGAAAATCGATTAAGCATTTCATTAGCAAATGCGAGCCTTGCTATGAAGTCAGACTCTTTCAATTCTTGTGTTAATTGCAGCTTATATGGATGCAGTTTAAAATCCAATGTTAATATTCGTTGCAAACTTCGTCGCGATAATTGTAAGACAGACGATATTTTGCGAGTCGACATTTGTGGATTTCCTCGTACTGACTCCATAACTCTCTCAACATTGTCTTCGGTCCTAGATGTTCGTGGGGCGACCATTTGCTTGCTTTATCCATATTTTAATTAAATTAGCACTCGGAGCTTCACTAATTCGCCGTAGTCCATATTCAGCACAATATAGTCGCCTAGTAGCAATATATGAACGAGAGTTCTCGTAAAATGCGCGCACGCAAAATGCGCGACGCTTCCCGTCGAAGTGATTCATAGCGACTAAAACTCCATGAGCCCGCCAAACCAACGATGTAGGCGCCCCCCCGTCCGCGCCTTTTCTACCACGCAAAAAAAGGTGATGCAATATGCACATTTTATTGCGCCACCCTGTACTTGCCCTTATTGAGAGACAATTAATACTGTCAATTTGTTAGTTTCTGTTATAACATTGAATTTGACGCCTTGTTACGTTCACAAAGTTTAGGGTGGTTACAACATTTTTTCATTCAATGAGAAAAAAAAAGAGTTTCGTGTGTTGGTGGCTCATTTTGCGTTTTAATGGAAAAATGCTAAAATTAATCAATTTGTTGCATGAACATTTGGACAAGGGAAAAATTATTTCCAAATAGGTTTAACGTTTACCAGCAGTAGAGCTAGAACGCCAACGTTCCAAGTTATCTATTTCGCTGCTATAAAAGTTTAAATGCAGTAAAAATAACTTTTTCAGACGATATGTGATAATGTCAACGAAATTGAATCCACTAATACAATTCTAAATCGAACCGAATTTCCTTAACTGCAAAGAATCTGAAAAAAGTTGTATACAGTAACTAAGACAACATTGAGCCAGTCAAGTTACGATCTCTATATTTTACCATGCGCATGGTATTGTAGTTACCTTTACCTACATTATAAGTATTAAGCAAAAAGTTCCAAAAACGACTGATAAATTCACTATTTTCCCTAAATCTGCTTCCCAGTAACAACTATCTGCTTGTAAATTTCAAAAAAATGCTTCCCAGAAAATATTGTTGATCAAATGACTGCCTCATTATGCAAACGAAGAGAATATCAAAGGTCTTGACAAATTCTTCTACAAAAGAGAATACTAAAAAAGCGTTGGATTGATGGCGTCACTTTTGAAGAAGACTGTGTTAATGAATAAATTTACGTTCACAAAAATTAGTCTTTTCTTCCCCAACCCAGAAACTTATTGTCTGATCTGTTAAAATGTCACTATTATGGCGACCATAAACTAAATTGAAGCCGGTACTGAAAATCCAGATTTGTACTTTCAAAGTCATTTACTTGAGGAGCAGAGACTTTGTTTAAAATCCATTGGCATTCAGGAAATACTTTTCACCACAATCCTCATGTGCTTACGAGAAGGAAAGTCATGGAAATTTGACTTGTATTTATACACCGGTAAGTGGAGGATACTTGCCTTGTTTTTTGGGTAAATGGAGAATTTACTTTTAATTTGTTTGTAGAAACTTACAGTTATTAAGAGATTTGTGAGTTGCTTTCTCTTTGATGAGGACCTCGAGGAAAAAAGACCGAGTCAGCGTAATCTTACACCACGAAACCTCGGTTTTATTTTGGAGGAAATTATGTTAAAGATAAAAAGCAATAATTGCCATAAGGCTAAAACATAAGATTACAATTTATGGTAGTATGATTAAGTATGAAAATACAAAGCATTTTGGTCATCTAGATAATATATTAGGTATGATTTTTAATTCAAAAAAGGTATGGAAATTTATATTATAATTCAATAATAATATTATTTAAGTTTTTATTTATAATTCAATTATAATATTATTTAATATTATTATTTATATAATTATTATAATTATATAAATTATGTAATTCAATATTTCCATTTGAAAGGTGTCAGTACGACCAATATTAAAGCCGAGCTAGATTTTACTCTGCGGGAGTCTGTTCCCTTGTTTACTACTGTAAAATATTGGGCGGCAGAGTTTAAACGAGGTCGTACTTGCTGCCAAGACAAACACCATAGTGGTTGACAAATTGTGGTGTCCACGCCAGACACGGTTTAGAAACTGATATCGGATAATCGGAACGATCGGCTGAAGTTGCGTGAACTAGCCGAAATGATGGGCATTTCAAAAAGTGCTATACATCGTATATTGACCGTAGATTTGAAGATCAGAAAGCTGTGTGCAAGATGTGTGCCGCGCTTGCTTTCAATAAAGTAAAAACAGCTTCCTGAAGATGTTTCAGTGGAGTGTTTGGCGATATTTCACCGCAATAACGCCAAATTTTTGCGTCGATTTTAAACCATGGATGCGACGTGGATCCATCACTTCACACTTGAAACAAGGACACAGTCAAAGCAGTTAATTGGAATCAGAGAATCGTGTCCAAAGAAGGCGAAGACGGTTTCATCTGCAGGCAAGGTCATGCCATCTTAGTTTTGGAATGTGCATGGAATTATTTTTACTGATTATCTTCAGAAAAGAAAAAACCATACCGGGCGAATTAGCATAATAATTTATTGCAGCGTTCAGGTGATGAAATTATGGAAAAAAGGCCGCATTTGGCGAAAAAGGATGTGTTTTTATATCAAGACAATGCTCCAGTTCACACATCCACTATTACGATGGCCACAATTAATGAATTAAAGTTCGAATTGCTTCATCACGCGCCTTATTCAACAGATTTAGCACTCTTGGACTGTTTGTTATTTCCAAACTTGAAAAAATGGCTGGAGGGGAAAAGATTTGCCAACAATGAAGAGATGGAGTCTGGGGTTAATCTTTATTTTAAGAAGTTTGACAGTTCTTACTATAAACAGGATATAGAAGTTTTTGAATATCATTTGAAACAGTTAAGCGAGCTAGAAGGCCATTATGCTGAAAAATAAAGGAAAATTTTCCCAACTTTTTTGTGCTTTCTTTGTTAGGTTGGATAGCTTTAGGATCGTTCTTGTAGGCGCCAGTTTTTACAGAAAAATATTCATGTTCTTCAATGGTTAACAGCATATAGTATAGAAATTCAAAATCAATTGTTGAAAACTGATTGACTAACTGTCAACTTGGTTGTCGAAGAGCTAACTGACCAGTGTTCCCTCCCCCCAAACCAAGTTTTAAACAATTTTGAAATGAAGTTCTGTCCTGAAAATTATGCGACATGTTATGACATATAATAACGTAATTGGCATACAAATATTTCTTTTTTTCTCTATTCGAACACTCGAATCAGATATGCATTATTATGTATTATGTAACGATTGTTAACCAAATGTAATTAGTAAAATCTAATTAATTGAACAAAACTATGAAATGCTATTTGTGTATAAATTACAAATCAGAGCACGTAAAGACATATAATTATGCATTTGTATATTTATGAGAATTTTTGATTAAACATTCATGTAAAATGTGCAGCACAGCAATGTTGGTGTGTGTAATGGCAAGGAAGTACTTCAGTAGTAAATTCCTATGACTAAAATGTTTCAACATTTACTTATGCATGCAGTGCCAGTATCCCCGATGCAGTTCCTTCCTCTCACTCTCTGCTCGTTTCCATTTCCATTTCTTGTTCGTCTTCATACCACATTTACCGAGCACTGAATGCATAATGCATATCCTTTAACGACAACAACTTGTACCAACAACAATTTTAAAAGCACTCGGTGTGCATTTGTAATTGAATCTGGTCAGCAGATTTAGATGTTCCACTCACGCCCCAGTGAAGGATGGTGTCTGCAGCTAGCCCTTAACACTCGCTCACTCACTATCAGCACCTACCGCCACTCATGTCCTTCTGCCATGGTATGGTCGGGAGGGACGACAACAACGTAAACGGCGCTGTAGGAAACTGTGTGGGAATTTGTTTGCATATTGCAAACAAATCTTAATTATCTTATAAACAACTGGCAACAACAGCTCAAGCAGCGGACTAGTCGCTGTCACATCAGCGCGAGATGGAGCAGCTTAAGTGGTCTTTCTTTCTTTAGTTCACTCATTCGTTCTTTTAGTGCAACTTTAGTTCGCCAGCCAAATAACATGAGAACAAACACTTTATCGTCTTGCTGAAGGTTGAGGTGTTAACGTCTGTAACACTTCTAAGGCTTTGAATGCATTTAGTTCCATTGTGAAGCGAGTTGATCCACAGAATGGCAAAGGATGCAGGATGAATAGCTAGCAAAAAATACGATTTTAATACCACAAAGGGAGAAAACTGCCGGTTGCAGTGGTAAGCGAAAGCGCTTAAGGTCTATTCTGCTGTAAAAGCAGAAAACAGAAAACATTTAATTCAAACTTTCACCATCTTTCTCGCCTTTCTGCTTTCTGGTCTGACCACAGCGCCTACGCAAAAGGCCTTTGATTAGTCTCACTTTCAAAGGGTAATTTAATGAACATCGTTCGTTATTACAAACCAACTTATTCCAGGCCATGACTAATGCTCAGTGTATTTTTCTGGACAACGGACTATTAAGCACCACAAAGAAGCAACAACTGTCACTCCACAATACACTAAAAGTGGTGAATTTGATAAGGAGGAGGCAATAGATGACACAACACACACACACACAAAAACACACACACACACACATTTTATTCTAAACCGAGACCATAACTAATG
>JAHXMU010031402.1:0-12563 GCA_019455685.1 Philornis downsi | reverse complement strand
CAAAACTTTTTGCCCATGCAAAGACCACACGAATTGCTACCTCAAATATTGCCCGATGATGTGTTCGAGTTAAAAAAATCTCAAGAATGGAAATCACAGATAGTCGCACAAGTCAAGGATTACTTACTCAGTGGAATGGATGAGACTTTAGCTAAGAAGCAATTTTTACTAAAACTATCTGAACAGGAAATGTTTGGTTCAACTTTCTTTGTAGTGAAACAGTCAAGCGATGACACCTTGCCGGAGACTGTGTTTCTGGCAATTAACCGCAAGGGCTTCCATGTTGTGGATCCCTCCACTAAGGTAATTTTCTCATAAGATTTTAATAAATTTTAACAAATATTCAGTCGCCATACTTTTTGTGCATATTTCAGACTGTTTTAATCTCGCACTGTTTTAATGATCTAAGTTTCTGGAGCTCCGGCAATACATACTTCCATATACGTTTTGGCAACATGATTGGTGCCTCGAAATTCCTCTGCTCTACCAATCAAGGCTACAAAATTGATGATTTAATCTCTTCTTATATCAAATATTTTAATGACAAACAATAACAAAATAAAACAACATTCACTGCGTTAGATCTTAGATATAGCCTAGCTCTTTGGACTTATCTACCAAAGCCAACATGCCTGCCATTAATTCCTGGCAATTGGGTAAAATATTTAGAGGTGGCAAAACAAAACCATAGCGGCCCTTATCGCGGAATTCGATTGTGAAGCCAATCTTAATGCCCAAGGTGTTGAAAACCCAATCGACCGAAGAACCAGAAGCGACATCTGGGGGAAGAAAATATACAAATTAATACAATTTTACAAAAGATCTTGCACCTTAGCTTACACAAAACGGATGCAGTTGAGCCATGGGTATAAACTGTTTTGTATTCCAAGCTCTCGATGGCCGCCTTAAAAGACTCACCAATGCCAAGCAAATCATCGTAGTTCTCAGGAAATTCGTCTTTGGTGTGACCATAGGGTGACAACAAATATTGACCGTAAGAATGGAATGAAAGATAAATATTGATTTTATCTTTGATTGATGTCACATAATCAGCTAAAGCTTTAGCTTCGGGTTCCGAAAAAGCATTGGGACCGGCATAAGTCTCCGCACATGGATTGTCTGAAGCTCCGCCGTTTTCCATCCAAAATGAGTCGAAATTTCTGTTCGCATCAGTTCCTACGCAAGTGGAGGTTGTTATCGGTTGACGGGTTTTACGCCACATGCGATCCTATGAAAATTAATAGAACTGGAATTAGTTGCGAAGCAAAAAATGTCTGGTATATGTGTTCTTAATAATAACTAAATAAAATTTTAATTTGTAACTTGCTAACACTTCGGTTGAGGATTATTCGCTACAACCAATGCAATAAAACATTTGGGGTTGTGTTATATTAAAAAAAATCCATTACTTTTCTAATGGAAGGCTTCTATTAATCTGCATCTCGCGTTTCTAGATGACATTAGAAAGATACGATTTCGTACCCAAAAAAACCCCTCCGACAGGTTTGGAATTGTTTGACTCAGTTTTGTTTCAGTGGACGTAACAGATTGATTGTACCAAAAAGAAAGTATGCCATGTCTTATAGTTTTTCTTCCATAAAGGCGAAAACACAAGCCTGAAAACACAAGACTGAAAATTAGAATAGTGTTTGTGCTCCTTAATCTTGTTGTTTGATTTCGTTGATTTCTGTCCGTTAATTCTGGTGCCAAATGTTGATAGAATAATGGGAATCATCAAGGTCGGCCGCCAAGTAAGTCATGCTTCTGTAGTCCAGGAATTAAACACTGCACAAAAAGCATTTGAAATCATTTGTATAAGGCTGGAGACTAAAAGAAGCTCTATATAAGGGTGGCACACGAATATGGAATCATCTGATATGAGCTGCTCTCCTACGGTAAAACTCTTAATACAGATCTGTACTGCCGCAATCGACCAGAAGCAACCAACTTTGGCCAATAGCAGACAAATTTTGTTCCATCAGCGTTTGGAGAATGTTTAATAATAGCCGTGGACGTGGATTCCAATCGACATTCAGCGAAGTTGTTGTTGTTATGATGTGGACTGTATCTTTGGTAAAGATAAATTTCACCTGTTTGCGGTAGCAGGATAGCTGTAGGAGTTGAAGATAGTCTTAGGTTCTAACAATCTCTCGTACAGCGAGAAAATGTAATAGGATTTAGGTAGGAAGAGAAAACCGAAGTTTGAACCCCAAAGTATTAGAAATAGTGGACAGCTCTTTGAGGGTCGCAGATTATACCTTACCATAACAGGCTTATCAAAAGATTGATGAACTACGAAAATTCTGTTCACGTTGTAATATATAATTTTAATATAGAATTCGTGATGAGGGTAGAAAATTACTACTCGCTATGATGTGATGCAAAGAAGTGCCATTTTTGGCTTACTAACTTAATTTGCCATTTTACAATTTATCTTTTTACGATTCATTGTATTAATTAATTCACAATAGGTAACAACTAAGTAGTGTAGCATAGATAAACCAAAGTAGTTCACAATTGCGTGCGTACTGTACATTAATTTGCAATTCAAATTAAGTACATTTTTGAAGTACAAATTAAGTATTAAATAATTAATTAAGTAATTTCTTTTCAAATTATTACAAATGTATAAACGCTGTACTTTTATACACTCAGTTCTTTACCAACAGTGGTAAGAGCTTTGTAAATTTTAATGTTTGACCACTTTTCTCAATCTTGTTTTGCAATTTGCGCCCATTTTACACCAGACTCTGTGGCACTTCAAAGTCGACTCTTTAGCGTTTGGTGACCAAATCCGAGACAACCGGTTCGGTAAATATTCAGCGAACACGGCTATGTTAAAGGAACGCCAGATCGGGTAGAAAGTCGGAGTTTTCCGCGAATTGCAACTTGAGCCTGCACACGGGTGTAATTCCTCGAATATAATGTTGATGAGGCGGGTGCTACATGATGACCAATTTCTTGTTGGTCCAAATTAAAGACATGGACGTTGATGACATGTGGTTCCAGCAGGAAGGCGTTACTTGTCACACAGCAAACACAATATTGGACATTTTATACGAGCGATTTGAAAGTATGGTTATTTCTCGCGGTGGTGACATGTATTTGCTCCTAAGATTGAGGTCTTTTACGCATGGCGCAAGTCGCCGTCCAAATTCAGACGAATCTATGCAGCAGACTCATTGGACATTGGAATGATGTTACATACCATACACAATTGAAAAAAAAAAAAAATTAAAAAATTTAAATTTTCCTAATTCCTCACACACAGCTCATTTTATTTCATTTCAATATCGTCCTTCCCTATATAAAAAGCTTTTTATATAGAGAAAAGAGACCCTTTATACTTTATGAAGAAATGTTTATATCATAAAGGGAATGCCCAATCGCGTTAAATCGCTGATGTCAAAAAGTCGCTAAAATATATGCTTGTTGAAAACGTAGTGTCCAATTGCGAAAATAACCAACTTTTCGTGTTTAAGAAAAGTATGAATTTTTACTTTCAAAAAGTAACCAAATCAAAAAATCACTAAATCAAAAATTCACTAAAATACAAAAATCTCAGAAACTCGAAAACAGAGAGTCCAATTCCAAAAATTACTAAATATTCGGATTACTAAAGGGTTTAGAGTAACCGTACTTCTCACGGAAAAAAAACCGTCAAATACAAATACGTCCATAACTCAGAGCACTATTTGGCTCTTAAGGCATAATTTTCACCAGTTGTCTCCAACATATCAACAGTTTTTCAAATAACTATGATAAAACCAAACATCATGAAAATACAAATGTGTCCATTTCATGAAAAGACACAGTCCAGTCGAGAAAATGTTCATACATGATGCCAAAATAAAAGTTAACCAAATGAAATGAAATCATTAAAAAAAATCGTCATTTAGTTTTTATGGAGTGTCCTTTATAAATTTGATTCAACATAGCATCAGATTTTTTCTAAATTACTAAAATTAAAAAGTTGCTGAAATGAAGGGTGGTAAACACTATGTGATGCAAATATTCAAAACTTCAAATGAATTAAATTATAATTTTTTAAAAATATTTAGAATATTGGAAAAAGGTCGTTTGGTGAAGAGACTTCGTTTACAAGTGGTATACACTGGTCAGAGAAGATCAACAACGGATTAAAAACGAATTGAAAACGAGGAGCTACCAATGACCACCAAACTCTACCGATTAAAGTCACGTTCAACATATCCGACATTTAGTGCTCAAAAGCTGTCTGTTAACAATCAGTAACCTTTCTGGTGATGTTGGCATTTCAAGCGGATCAGATGCATCGAATTGTAACCAAAAGCACTCTATTTTTTCGGATAAGATCTTTGCTTCAAAATCTGTAAACAGATGAATTCTGGCAAACAGCACTTTATTAAACGCATTAATACAGAGTATAAGACTTGGATCTATGCTTTTGATTCAGAAGCAACCGCGACAATACGTCACACCGCATCAACACTTCGTGAGCCAAAACTTCAACTAACAACGCTACGCAAACACTGTATTTATGGATGTGATTTCCGGCTATTTCTTAAATTAAAAATTTCACTCAGGGGCTACCGTATTGGGCCAATTAAAGAGAGAGGGGACATACTAGAAGGCAATTAGATTGCCTTTGAAGGCGATGACATAGATTTGAACTTATTTTGCAGTAGGGTTTATACTGACATATGACCATACAGAATCAGCTTATACATATGGCATATTGTTCATTGTTTAATACCAGGTTGTTTATTTTTCGGTTTCAAAAGTAGACTTAAATAAAACACACATAAAGCTATGATTTCGATGAAACTTTTATAATGCCTAGACCTTAATATTATGTACGAAATACAACGTCATTTAAATGACCGCCGACCACTTTTTCTCACATTTCGGGCGGTATTTCGGCGATAACTTGGCGAATATTGGTTTTCAAATGCTCAAACGTTTAGGGATTATCCACGCAAACACGGTCTTTGACGTAGACCCACAAAGAAAGTTAAAAGGCTAATTGACGTCCCCAAAACGTGAAATTACTCTTTCTAGAAACTTCTTATGCAATAAAGTCACAATCGGTAGTGTTGTGTAGCTTGTTGATATCATATATCGTCCAGTTTATAATTTTCAATTCCAATCCAAAAAGAAAGCCGATTATCCGCACGCTGACTTTCGGATTATCCGCCATATGAACAGGCCGCGATGATGAACAGGCCTGATCACATCAGTAACGTTCTCTGTCTCTTCAAATTTCTTTTTAATCTTCCCAATTCCTTGCACAGATTATGACGACCATAATCACCCCATAATGCACGAAAAGTGCCCGCTTTTGAATGACCGCATTTGTAGTAAGTTTTAACTATTTTAACGTGTTTTTTGGTTGTTAAACAATCCATATTCGTAAATGGTAAACCTTTCAGTAATAAAATAACACTTCAGATGACAGGTATTTAACAGCTAACAACCTTACCAGATCAGCGGTTTTGAATAAATAAACGGTTTTAAATAAATAAATAAATAGATAACCCTGTACTATTGTATCACTTTTATTTTCTAACATCGTAATCAATAAGAGTGGCCTGATGAAAGCGGGCAAGTAAGAAAAGGCATCAGAGTAATAGAAGGAAATGTGAAATATTGTGAGAAATGATTGGAACTGATATTCAGCAAGATAATTTGCCATCAGCAAACTCAATTCACCCAAGTTCTTGTTCATTCCGTAGTCGATTTAATCATATTTATCAGAGACAAGTGATAGTCTGATACTTCCACATTCTTTTTTTGTTTTTTTTTTTTTGGAAATAAATGTCTATTTAATATTGAATGAATGTCATGAAATTTAATAAAAAATTCTTAATTATTATATTAAATAGCATCCTTCCATGTAAAATACACAAAAGCGAATTATTCTTTTAAATATATCTATTGGGTATCAGTTTTGTGTCGCGTCTTTTGACGCGAGTTTTTTGACGCATTCTATTTTTTTGGATTTCGTTGTTTTCTTCCTTGCACTCTAAAAGACAAAATAACTGATGAATGTTACAATCAAGTTGTTACTTCAGATGCTGAAAGAGTTTTTCCTTCCAGAACTATGTCGAATCTCTACAATACTGTTGTATTTTCAACAAGATGGGCAACTTATCACGTAGCAAGGCCTGTAATGGCAAAATTGCAAACAAAATTCACCAGTAATATGATTTGAAGGAACTTCACATTCCCCTGGCCCCCTAGGTAAATTTACATATTCAGTTGATCGGAAAGTCTTGATGGTCTCTCAATATAGTGGTATTTCTAATTTTTTTCTTTATTAAATTCCGGAAATGGTTACATAAGGCTCTGACGGGTTTCAAACTGCAGATTTCAAGTTTTACAATATTTTTTTTTTTTTTTTTTTGCATGACAAATTGATTTTGATTCTCGGAACATTTATAAAACGCATGTCGTATGCCAAATTTGGCTAAATTCAATGTTTGAAATATATGAGGAATATATGGGTTACATCCTTAATTTGGGAGATACCAGGAGGGACGTGATTACTTCTTCGACTTTCCTATAACTTTTCCAGATTCTATGAAGCAATACAATGAATAAACATGTAGGTCACTGCAGTCTACAAGTTAGGAATTGTTACAGGGAAAAATTGCACTTCGGAAAATCGGCCAATATGTATGGGTGGTGCCAAAAGTGTCACGCCCTTTCTGAACTCATATTTCATTCTTAGTGTGGTTCGAAATTGACTACATGTAGAAATTAACTACGGGTAGAAGATATGAACTTACCACATATTCAGCCGACCGATTGTTTCAAACTTATTCAAGAATTCTAGAACAAAATAATGAACATAAATTTAGGTCGACGTAATCTAATTAGGAGTTATTATTAGTTATTTGTGTGGGAGGCACCAGAAAGAAAGCGCTGATATAGACCATCTAGAATTCCCGATTACAATCATCAAAATATTAGGTTGTGCAGAGTTTTAAGAAAATTCATAAATACTCGTATTCATGATAACTATCGAATCTACCAGCGAGACAAACAGGCAGACATCGCTCAATTAACTTAAAATTTCCAGAATGTATTAGCTCAAAAGATACTTTAACGCTTTCTTTTGGATGTTACGTTTTTGATAGCATTAAGTCAATGTCTTCAGTCCTTTGGGTGAAGGTATACTAATCTCGAGGCAACAGATAATTTCACCAATGTTTACTTCGAAACAACCCTTTATTATTCCCATATATCGAATGTTCTGTTCACGTATTCGATTTAAAGTCAATGCAGCAAAACTGAATGCCGATGGAAAATTTGTGTGCATTATATGGGAAAAGGAATTCCGTTTAATGTCAATATCTGTTTTAAGCTACAAAAATACAACCTTATTTCATAAGTAATTTAACTTTGTAGTCAGTGTAAACACAATCTCACCATAATCTGTCTGTACCAGAATTTTAGAAAAACTCACCGTTTTATGTGAATACACAAAACCATCCACGTTAAACACTGGAATTATGTACCAATCATAGCTCTCAGCTAAATTTTTCACTTTGGCATCTGTTGATGTCAACAACTCATTGATGAACCAGGTAGCCGTCGCCGAAGTAATCCATTCACGCGCATGTATATTCGACTCGATAAATATTCCCGGATTACCGTCTTTATGTGAAATCTTAATGCCACGAATAGTTCGACCCTCATAAGATTTTCCGATTTCGAAGCCTTCGGTGACATTCGGATGTGCCGCCAAAATGCCATCTAACCACCGTTCAATTTCATCCAACTGATAGTAACGAGTCCAACCGAATTCAGTGTTATCGGCTGATTGTTCAGACGCCTTCTCCTCCTCATTGATAAGTCTATGAAATAACACAATTAGTAAGAGATTAACACAATTAAAAGGAGATTAACAACAAAGATAATGATGAATTATTGCTTCAATTTTTTTGTTATTTGATAATAATATGAAATACCTGTTAACGGTTTCTTTAAGTTGTATAGCTTGATTTATTGAAGTTATTTGCAATTTTTGGGAATTTGCGAATTGGCAATACAAACTTACTGATAATGGGGTTTCGCGTTTTACGAAAAAGTGCTTGTTGCAAATATCCGAAAACTCGACCAATATAAAGAATGGTTTAATGATTTTTATTCAGGTTTTGTTGAGCGAAATCAGTCTATTGTTCTGAACACCAAAGAGGAAAAAAATAATAAAAAAAAAAAAAAAAAAAAAAAATAAATTGCCAGTTTTTCGAAGTTTCATAGCTTTGATGAATGCTGAACAAGTCTTCACCCAACATACTGGCACACATCAATAGATCTATTTTTTTTTTTTTTTTTTTTTTTTGTATTCGTATATCAAATTTCTAATAATGGCCTGCAATTTACATATATCACATGGGTAAGCATGTATATTGAAAAATCATTTGATCCACCTCTTACACAATACTCAAGTCAGCCTAGAAACTACGCAAGCTTTCTCCAAAAAACAATATGTAAAAGCTATGCCACAGCTTCATTACAGTAGAATGGACGGAACAGGAATATATACTTAATACAGAATCAGACCTTGATGTACTACTGTGTATAGAAAACGAGGCTAGTTTTTAACTTATAGGTATATTATGCCGATATATCAAATATCAGAAAAATTTGTTTTCTAAACGGTAACACTGTATTAGACATGAGTGCCCAAAGTGATTTTGGCGATTTTTACAATTTGTGATTTTGTTGAGCAAAGAAATTATTCTAAGTTTTGTTCACGAAATGTACTTTCTGATACATTGCAGAGGTCCTTCGGTGGAAAGACTTTGTCCGAAAGAAATGTTTATAAGTGGCCTAAAGATTTTAAATAAGGCCGAGAACAAATTGAAGGCCAAGAACGCCCCAGGCGATTATAAACCGTTACCAATGAAATTCATGCCAAAGAGTTGGTTTTCAAAAGACGTCGATTAATAATTACGAGTCTTGTTCAATGTTTTGGCATTTCAAATGGATCAGTCGATCTCATTTTAAGAAGTACTTTTGGTTTCAATCGCATAAAATCTCAATTAGTAACTAAAACGCTCGAAAAAGACTGTCGCTTTAAAATGTAATCTAGATGATTTCTGGCCAACAGCTCAGTAAGATTATGACCCGGAAACCAGCGACCAATCTATTAAATATGGTGCTGAAGATAAAACAATAACGAAAAGGTCGCGAGTTAGGGTTATCCATTTAGTGATTTCAAAACCGCTGGTGTGGCATGGCCGCTGTCATCCAAAGTAACGCTTCAACGCGTAAAAATAGTTAAAACTTGCCATAAAAGTAGTGATACAAACATAGGCTTTCAATCGAACAAAATTTTCTTCAGCTATGAAGCTCATTTCTCATGGAAAATTGTCGCACATGGGGCTCGGAGAACCCAAAAGTGATTGTGAAAAGGCCATTGCAAATGGTAAAAGTGATTGTTTGATGCGCATTATGGTCTGGAGGCGTCATTGGGCCATATTTCTTCGAAAATGCGGTCATTAAAATGATATTGTATTTCGTACATAATAGCAAAGTCCAGCATTATAATGAAATAGAAGTTTCATCGAAATGATAGCTTTACTTGTGGTTTATTGAATTTTACTTGAAAACGAAAAATGGATAACCCTATATAACCTTCAATAATCCTGGTTATCTAAAAATTTTCTTCGGCCACAGTAGCATTGTGTGTTTCTTTCACCGAGCCAAACTATGAAGTGAAGCTTTTCGATGCTATTGAGTAAAGCTATCCGCGTAAAGAGACAGACTTTATAGGCAGAAAATTCTTGACTTTTTCACCATGATAATGCGCCATCACACACTGCATTGATCCCTCATGAGTTTTTTTTTTTTTTTTCCCAAAAATTAACTAATATCACTCCACAACCACCGTATTCAGGCTGTTGCCCTAAACACAAAAAATTGCTATGGTTACAACGCTTTGAATTGCAGCGCACTTCGAAGGACATTTACCATTTGACATGCTCCGAAGATTGGATGGTAAAAGTTTATTATGTCTGGACGATAATACTCTGAGGACGATGAAATAGATTTGGATCAAAAAAACAATTTTTAAACAATGAAACTGTTTTTACTTTTTGTGCATAATAGTATAAGCGGAACAGGCATTCACGGTTTTTACAAGTTCTTAAATTTTGATTGCAGTGAAGTGAGAAAAAAAAACTCATGCTGTATTCAAAATCAGAAAATTAAAGTTTTACATACATGGAATTTTAAGAACAAATCCAAATACTTTTGCTTGATAAAGATACCTGAAAGTATTATATGATTTTGATATCACGAACAGAGGAAACGGACATGAGAATATTGCAAAAATTCAATTTTACTGAGGTTACATATTAAAGTTGGCTATACGAATAAACGTATATAGGTATATATTGGAAGCCAAATCCTGTTAATTATATATCATACAGAATCAGATATAGCAAAGGCTTATATGGCTTATATTACAAGTCTTATATTATGAAGTTTTGTAGCGTTTTAGTTTGTTAAGATTAAAGAAACCTACACTACAGCCTTTGAATCTATTGTAAGCTTTGTAACTGATATTTACGTCTTATCGGAAGCTTATTAGTTTCTATGTGAATTAGCCGCAAATTTGTTGTGAGATTATTTATGTTGTTTACGTTTTCAACCCGGATTTTGTGCAAAATTTTTAGAATAAACAATTCTCAATTAATATCGAGCTGTAGAACATCGAAGTAGCTCAAAACATCATTAAGAACATTTTCTCCAATATAGAAAAATGGTTTTTATATGCTTTGAATAGTCTGTATGCAATAAAAATCGGGTGAACACGAGTGTGTATGCAAAAATCAAGACATTTATGGCGGTTTTGTCAAAATTGATCTTAAATTCTGATCCATGTTTACATTGACACATGAACACACAAGAATACAAATTTAATTGATAAATCAATGACACTCAACGACATTAAGCCAAATATGCTGCACATTATCAACGCAATTATACTCACTCTTGAACATTGCTAACTATTAATTCGGCATCAAAATGGTAGGTCTTCAGTAAATCGCCGAACGTTTTGTCCTCTTCTGGCTTAACCATAATATGAATTTCCTTAGTGGCCTCATCGTAGTCCTTCCAGATGTTATACTAATAAATCACAAATCATAATCATAATAATCAAAGATTATTTCTTTCAGCGCTCCAAATATCCACTCACATTTTCTGGCATATTTTGTATTAATTCAATAATCGATAATTGTAGTTTATTTTTAATATTCAACTTATAAACTTTATAATTGTCATAGCGAATCTTTTCCTGAGGCTCGGGCACCATTGAAGGTCCCTTCAGAGAAGCCGCAGATACATAAGCCACTAATATGGCCACTAACCAAATTATGCGCATTTAAAATTTAGGTCTTCTACTAAAGCCGCTCGTAACAGCGACTGAAGTATTGGTCGTAATTTCTTAGCAATTTATATTGTGAGATTACCACTTTTTTATCGCCGATTTCTTATCTTTAAGATTATGAAAGCTTCAGATTAAACATTTATTGAAAAGTTATGTAGTTTAATAGCTCGTTAGTATTTTGGTTGCAAATAGCCATAAGCTCGTGGGTTCTTTAATGACGGCCAACAAACCCCTCATGATTTCTTCGCAATTCGGAAGAATATGTATGAGTGGAAGGACGAAACCGTATTTTCCTGTATCACGCATTTCTACTGTGTAGGAATATAAGCGTATTCTCGAGTAGCACCAAAACCTAAATCTGAAAAGATATTGTTGCAAATATTAGGCCGATTGATTTAATTTATATATAATATATACTCGTATGGACATATAGGAGACATTATAAATTGATTAAATTTTAATATTAAAAAGTGAAAAGCAACATTTGTAAAATTTCTAACATACATCAGAATAAATTTTAGATAGTTATATCATTCACTATAACGATTTCTGTTGAGCGATGAAAAAATTAGTGTTGTTGTAATGGAAAACTTTAAAAAGATCCCAGTGAATTCGGTGCCAGTTTCATTTTATAAAATCTATTATAAAGCAGGCACATTTTAGTTTTTTTAATGCCTTGTAATGAAATTAAAACTCTAAAATTCAAATTTGGGAACTAATTTTTGAACGTCTTTTTAGATTATAACGCATTGTTGAGTTCCCTTTCTTACGCCTTAACTTAGAAATAGGACATAATACGATCCAACGACCCAAAAACTATCCAACCTGACGTATAGATAGTGTCAGCGTGTTCCAAACAAAAATATATATTTTTGTGAAAATTTTCAACCTATAAAACACATATTTTAAGTTTCAAGGCTTCAAGTTGTTTAGTATTTTTTTTCTCAATTATGAAAAATAAACGATCTCTGTGAATTTGTAAACATGAGAAAAATTGGTCACCGTTATGTAGTTTAATATTTCCATTTAAAAGGTCTCAGTCCAACTAATATTAAACCCTCTTCTATAATATGGAGTAGCAGAGTTTAAACGTGTCCGTAAGAGCTGCCTAAACGAACACAACCAATCGAGATGTCAGACACGGTTAAGAAAATTTACAAAATAGTATTGGATTATC
>JAHXMU010031382.1:0-23284 GCA_019455685.1 Philornis downsi | reverse complement strand
GTGCAGCGTGCATTTTGTGTCCGAGCGTATTACGAAAACAATAAATCAGTGATTACTGCACGACGTTTGTATCGGCATGAACACGGTTTACACGATTTAAGTAAAGTTCCAAGCGCCAATGTGATACGAAAATGGATCAGAATGTTCGAAACAACCGGCTCAACAGTACCAATTACGGTTCGTGGTCGCCCAGTTTCTGCAAGATCAGCCGACATTGTGGAGCGTGTTCGTGTTTCAGTTCAGCGAAATCCGCAACAGTCAACACGTAAGAGAAGTCAGTCTTTGGATGTCAAAAGAACAACTACGACGAATTTTGAAACGTGATTTGCATTTGAAGGCTTATAAGATTCAGATAGTCCAAGAATTAAAACCCGATGATGCCAATAACCGACTTCACTTTGTCAATTTGATGCTAGAGCGGTCCAACAATTTCAACAACGTGATTTTTAGTGATGAGGCCAATTTTCACCTTAATGGCCATGTGAACAAGCAAAATTGTCGGTTCTGGTCCGAGACTAATCCCCGACGCTTGCATGAACGTCCACTTCACAGCCCTAAGCTTGTCGTGTGGGCTGAGATAACGTCAACCGGTATTATTGGACCATACTTTTTTGAGGATGAAAGAGCGAACAATTATTGCAACATGCTAGCAGACTTTTTGGTGCCAGCTTTGCAAGAACTCTAAGGCAATACCTCGAGGATGTGGTTTCAACAGGATGGGGCCACATGTCATACGGCTAGGGTATCCATAGAGCTGCTGAAAAATGTTTTTCCTGGAAAACTCATTTCGAAAAGGGGGGATATTGAATAACCCCCACGTAGCCCCGATCTCTCTCCATGCGATTATTTTCTATGGGGCTACCTCAAATCGGTAGTCTACGAGAATAATCCGACCAATTTAGAGCAGTTGAAGAGGAACATTATTCAGGAAAGTAACAAAATACCGAGAACAACTTTTCAACGAGTTTTTCAAAATTTGCGACTTCGGTTCCTAGAGTGTCAAGCAGCCGAGGGAAGCCATTTGGACAACATTATTTTTAAGTCTTAAAAATTCCCATGCTTCTACTTTTTAAAAATACAAATATATTTTTTTTTATGTTTGATAGTTTTTTTTTTAATTGAATATTTAAACCGCCAACACCCTTATGGCCCACCCTGTATATATACAAAGAAATTTAAATCACACGGCTTAACGTCGCCACAGATCTTCCATTTATTATCGTTGTATTTGAGTTATGTCAAAATTTCAGTCATTGATTCGTGATTTCCCTTTGTATTAACCGCATTAGCAATTGGTATGGATGGGCTATCACTCCCATTATGAGAAAGAAGAGCCTTTAAACTGTACTTAGAGCCATCAATAAATAATCTCCTTTCAGTTTTGGCTGGTTAATTTTTTGAAATAAACCATCAACATCAGTACAGTATAGAATAGAGTGTTTCTTTTCAAAATATGCAGCCAATTCCAAGCTTCTATCTCTATAGATTGTTACTTTTGTCCTAACTGCAAGATGTTTCTACTGCTGCATGCATGAAGCTAGTAATTCTGCGTCTTGCTTCGTTAAATCTAAATCCCGAATTAGATCATTCAGCTCAGCTTGAGTCACTAAATGGCGTTCATCATCAGCCTGATACAAACTACCACTGTGGCTGGTGAAAAATGTTTCGGATTCACTGCTCATTGCACTAGAAATGACTGGTAATGGATTATTTGATGGAGGTTGAACTGGTTTAGACACCGATTGGACATTCGCGTAAGTAATATTTTTTAGAGTTTTCATATTGAATCCAGCAACTTTTGTTAAACATTATTTTAAGAATTTTGACAATTCTTACTATAAACGGAGTGTAGAAGCTGTTGAATATCGCTGGAGAAAGTGTATCGGGCTCATAGGAAATTATGTTGAAAAATAAAGAAAATGTTTCTCAATTTTTTTGTGTCTTCTTTGTTAGGTCGGCTAGTTTTGGGACCGCCCTCGTATTTCCACCTATCCTTCATCTCCAAAGTATTACGTATGTCATAACAAATTCATATGTTTATATATGGACATATCTAAACTTAAACGACGCCTAATTCTCCTATCCAAGTAAATGAAATCTCTGGAAATTTTTCTTCATCGAAACTTTTTAATATCGAAATTACCACAAATCACTTGTCACATTGTCTAAATGCCACCGAATGTTATCCTTAACATAGAAAAAGTTGTTCTCCTGTCTATCTGGTTAGTAACATGTGTATGCTCGTATGTGTGTTTTCCCTCAGAAGATACAGTTTTGCCACCTCGCGTAGCTAAATGTTAGCCATGTCTACTACAAGTGATAGGTAGCGACAGAAAACAAGTGAATAAAAATTCTCTAACAGATCTGAAAGTTTCCCCTTGAGCATCTGATTGAAGTTAAAGAGCGTGAAATCCATTGAGTGGCATAGTTATCACACAAATTAAATGATGAATGATGGCTTCTAAACGGAAACGATATATAGTGTGTTTAAAGCGAAAACTAAATTTTTATAGAGCCATATAACTCTGATTTGTATGCGACATACACTGGGAGAAATTGACAGTAATAATATGAACATAAATTTCTTAACATAATAATAGATTTTATAATAAAGAGTGTTGTCATAACAGCTTTGGGTCTTAATGTGATTATTACTTTGTAGTATCGATTTTGTCACGGAGTATTACACTGTGACAAGCGGACGCAAGACCTGAAATCTGAAGTCCTGTACATGTGTCTCGATGCCGAAAAAGTTATAATGATGGATGTGAATGTCCAGAGCAATATTAATAAATTATTTATTTCGCACATGTTATTAGTACGAGTAACACAGAGTACATTCCAGAAACTGGCCAACAGATTTACGGCAGGCCTTACCGTTTTTGTTCATTTGCGAAGCTGCTCTATCCTATGATTTCTACTATTCCGCCTGTTCCTTCGCTCAGAAGATTAGGCATAGTAAGATTAAATCCATTATTTTTCCAATAGAAGGTTGTGTAAGTACGATCGGGTTACGATTAATTGAATTACAAAGAAATATTTCGTTCTCAAGAAGTTTTGAGCTGGACGCGCGTCAAAAAAAAGGACAGAAAATACGCGATACTTGACAATTTATCTTCGATAGAGGCAAAAACCCAAGCCAGGCGTCTGAGAATGTGAATAGTGCTTGTCATTCTGATGCAGTAACAGCCATCCATGCGCAATTTTAGTTTTATCAATTCCCTTCCGATAATTTTGATGGAAGGTCAATTGACGGAGAATAATAGAAATCGTCAAGTCATGTAAACACTGGCTGGCTTGCCTAGGATCTAAACACTGCACAAGAAAACCTTTTGGAACTTTTTGAATAAGGCTGAACAAAAAGAAGTCCAATGTATGGGTGCCACATGAGCTGACGCGAAAAAACCCTTATAACTAGCATTTCCTTCGGCGAATTACTATTGAATCGCTATAAAATCGGTCCATTTCTGAAGCGAATGGCAGTTGGTAGGGAAATTCAAAGCACTTACTACGTCAAGTGAAAACGGTTGTGGTCGGAACGTGGTGAGCCGACATAAACGGTGGCCAAGACAAAATTGATGGTTAGAAAACTGTTGCCATGTGTTTGCTTCTGATTGGCGTTGGAAGGCCTAATGTCGAAGTTGTCGATAAAACAATGGAAATCGTCAAGTCCGACCATTATGTAAACACTGACTGGCTTGTCTAGGATCTAAAAACTGAACAAATAAACTTTTGGAACTTTTTGAATAATGTTAAACAAACAAAAGTCCAATGTATGGGTGCCACATGAGCTGGTGCGAAAAAACCTTGTAAGTAAAATTTCCTTTGGCGAATTACCGCTGAATCGCTATAAATTCGACCCATTTTGGAAGAGGATGGTAACTAGTGGGGAAATGTAAATCATCTACTACGTCAAGTAAAACCGGTTATGGTCGAAGCGCGGTGTCCGGTGGAATCGATGGCCAGGACAGAATTGATGGTGAGAAAAATGTTGCAATATGTTTGCTTCCGATTGGCAGGGATCTGTTTCTCTGCGGTCTTAATTCAACAATTGAAACTTCTGACGGAAGCAATATCCCAGAGGCAGACAGCTTTGGCCAATAGGAGAGGAGTTGTGTCACATCAGGACAATGCCAAGCCTCGATAGAGGTCCCCCAGAAGCTCCAAGATCTTGGTTAGGGCAACGCTAAGTCTCAATAGAGGTGTCCACCAGAAGCTCCGAGTTCTTGGTTAGAAGACACTTAAGCATTCCTCTTATAGTCCGGATCTGCCGCCAAGTGCTTACCTCCTGTTCCTGTCTAAGGCGAACGACTTTCCTGGTGAAAAATTCATCTTAAGACAAGCTTAGAAGAGAATCGACTATCACAGTTTTTTAACAATATGGACGAAAGTTTATATGAGAGACATAAAAGAATTACCTTCGAAATGAAAAAAGAAAATATCGAACAAAACGGTGCATATTTGACCTAAATCAGACCATTTTAACTATACTGTATAAAGCCTTCAATGACCAGCAAATATAATGTATTTAGTTTTACTACACCTTATACTTCTTTAAAGGGCCACACAAATAATTGGTGTATTTATTGAACAATACAAAAAAAGTGTTAAGTTGGACTGACAAAAAGGGGTAACACCACAAACTTGCTTGAGTTGAACCAGTAAAAGAAACTTCCGACGTTTTCCATTAAAGTCGATATATTAAATATGGGAGGAGCGTATTTTTAACGCAATATAAAGTGTACATAACAGTCAGTCCATCCGAAATTTTGGATTAAGATTCTGGAAAATCAGGCCGAAAATGTGAAATATATTGGTAACCTTAAAGTTGAAAATATTACTTGAATCAAAAATGTCAAGTTGATTGGATTAGTGAATGGTCCTCCTAGTATCTGATCATTGAAAGTTTTGTTTTTTGATGACGATGAAGCTAAGATCGATGGAATTATCCACCACTGGTTAATATTCAAACAATATCCTCTACGGGTAGGCTCCTCGTGTGTCAGAACAAATAGTGCGTACTCAAGAAACAAACTTCTTTGTATTAAATGGAAACCATGGTGTATACTGCTGTTTTTTCTTTTTTTTTTGGGACTGAAAAGTTTGTTGAGAAATTGCACAGTATTTTATAGACAACGATACAATCTCTCGTGTGAATCCGACGATCATTAGCCCAATGGTCACAAATCCAATGAAAATAAGTCTATCTCTCTTAAAGAAAAATGTTCTCTCGTTGAAAATGAATAAATCTCCTGGACACGATAAAATAACAGCGAAAATGATTTCAGAACTCCCCCACAATATCCTCAAATTAGTTTTATTTATATTTAATGCTATACTTCGAATTGGTTACTTTCCTCAATCATGGAAGCTGTCTGAAATAATAATGATCCCAAAACCTGGAAAGGAACTGTCACAAATTACATCCTATCGACCCATAAGTTTACTCTCTATTTTATCTAAACTGTTTGAAAAGATCTTTCTCCAAATGTTGTACCCCTATATTGAAGCAAACCAGGTAATACCCACGCACCAGTTTGGGTTTCGCAAGGGTCATGGAACGACAGAACAAGTACACCGTATAGTAACCCAGATCAGAAAAACTTTCGAAGATCGGAAATATTGCTCAGCTCTCTTTATAGACATCTCCCAAGCCTTTGATAAAGTGTGGCATGAAGGCCTTATTCACAAAATAGTCTCTTTTCTACCGGCAAATACCCATAAGCTCCTGGAGAGCTATCTGAAGGATCGATCTTTTGTAGTAAAATCGAAAGACTCTGTTTCAACTCAAAGAAAAGTTTCAGCAGGAGTTCCTCAGGGCAGTATACTAGGCCCTATACTATATACCATCTACACCTCTGACATGCCTGTGCAATCCCTAATTCAAACCTCAACTTTCGCTGATGACACTGCATTCATGAGCACTAGCACTTGCCCATTAATGGCTTCTAGACAACTGCAGTCTCATATACACACATTAGAATCTTGGCTCGAAAAGTGGAAGATAAAAGTAAATGCCACTAAGAGTGTACAGGTTACATTCTCTCTTAGACAGAACAATTGCCCAGCCCTCATTATTCACGGTAGTACCATACCCGTTCATAACCATGTCAAATATTTGGGTATTCACCTTGACCGACGCCTCACCTGGAAAAATCACATTGACTCAAAAATCATACAATTGAAATTAAAAATGGCTCAACTCCACTGGCTTATTGGCTCTTAGTCTACTCTCAGTTTGGAAAATAAAATCACCATCTACAAAACCATATTGAAGCCAATATGGACATACGGCATCCAGTTGTGGGGAACGGCATCGGCTTCTAACATAAATAAGCTGCAGAGAAGACAGTCAAGAATACTGCGTCAAATTTGTGGTGCCCCATGGTATGTTAGGAATGATAACATACACAAAGATTTAAACATTCCTTATATTTCCGAGGAAATGAAAAAATTAAGCAGGTCATATATATCGAAGTTGTCCTCCCACTCAAACCCACTCGCTCAAAACCTTCAGCATTTTCCCGGCCATATACGGCTAAAAAGAAAGGACACGCTAGACTTGGTCCGGTGATAACAGATCTGTTCGCCAAAAACACGATCCGGCAATGGCAGGATACTTTAGTTTAAGATAGGATTAAGATTTGAATACATATTGTAAATTTCGTAAGAAAGATCCAATAAAGAAAATGAATGTAAACAAAAAAAAAAAAAAGAAAAAAAAAATTTTATAGACGGTTCAAGGACAGCTGTTGTAAAATTTATCAGTTCGCAGGAGTTTTACGAGAGTCTCACGGTAAAGGCCTTAAATACGATGTGCTATTTACACTGATTATATTACAATGCGATTGCCAGCGTGCCAGTCAAGTAAATTTGACCTATCTAGGAACAGCAGTCTAAAATTTTTAGGAGCAAGTTACTGTACCTGTCGGTTCCTTCTACCAGCTAAAAGATTGTAAAAGGGATAGGTAATATGTTGGCTTATCCTCACGGAGACCTCTGCCAATCAGCGCCATTCCGCAAAATCATGTCACAGACATTCCAAACGCAGCCATGACTTTGAATAAATTTAACCAAATCGGACTATAAAAAGCTGATTTATTGTCAATGAGAAGATGATGTGTATCAATCCGCCCACTTTTTAGTTCTATTTTTTTCTCTAGGATTTTTCGTAGTGAGAATATCTAGTCTAATCCCTATTTAACGAAATTAAAAAATTAGGTCGGCTATAACTGACTTCAGTCATATTATATAAACCATATAAATATATAAGTTATGTGTAAGAAATTAATCTCGCTTTTATCTAAACACAGACTTGAACTCTCTTTTATTAAGTTAGTTATAATACGCACGGATTACAATAATTTTACACTTGACAAATGGTAGTTATCAATTTAAAGCCTCAATTGTAGAACACGTATGCAGTTAGTTTGTAATATTGCTATTTATATGTCGTTTCGGCATGGTGAGGAAAAATCTAAATCATCATCGATAATTGATGTGATTTTGCCCTTTATATCGAACAATATGTAGAATTTTCAAACTTCACTCCTACCCCTATACTTGCCCTAAATATATCACTTAGTTTTGCTTTAAGAGCCAGTACGGTATTTTTGTCTGGCTACAGCATTGCCATGTATGCAGCATTCCGGTCTTCGTGTGCCCTGCCACAATTTTGATAATATAATACTATTTAGTAACTAACATATGCTCATTATCTGCACATTATCAGTTCAACGTTATTAGTGAAGAAAAGTTCTACCGGCAGTTTTTCACCACCAGGAGATTTTTTTTCTAAACTAAATTTATGATTCTATGTTTCATCTTTAGGAACATTTTTTTGATGTGGCAACATCAACCTTTTTGTTGATTTCAAACACTGAAATCGGAACAGCTTATATTTATGCTTTATAATATGTTCATTAATGCGCTTGTAAAGTTGTGAAATGGTAATAAAAAAAACACAGTTTTACTAACATATCATCGAACATATAATGACTCAATTTTGGAATATGGGAAAACATAGTATCTGGCATAATATTAACATTTTAACTTCGTTCTGTCTGCCCGTTTAGTCGTTATCCGGTCATGAGGGCAGCCTTGCACTGGAACTGATTTTTGACCCATTCGTCGTTGTTTCCTATTTCAGAGACGATTTGATTTGTATTCTGTTCAAAGTGTTCTCTCGCAGCACGATTTACATTTGGCTGCAACATTGCCATGTATGCAGAATTGTGTCCTTCAGAAGCATATTTCGTAGCACCGAAGTGAGTATTTTCGAATAGTGAGTTTGCAACAGCTGCCATTGACAGTGTCATATGTTGCCTCTGTATGCCGAAATCATCAAGATTGATTGTGATGTTCTGTAGAAATTAAGGGAGATGTTAGATTGGGATATGCAGGCTTGTCATTTAACTTAGCAGTCATGACAATGATATTTATTGCCATGTGAGCAATCTGCTTTCTAGTCACCATGTTATTGATTTTGTACGGAAATTTGCTAACATGCTTCTAACTGCGTCCAATCAGTTCGCTCTAAATCCATCTACCGGGTTATCTATTAAATAAAAGGTTTAAAGACTAAATAAAACACACATAAAGCTATGATTTCGATGAAATTTATATTTCATTATAATGCTTGGAACTTGCCATGATGTACATAATTCAATGCAATTTAAATGACCGCCTTTGGATTGATTAGAGCAGTGGATCCTTTTGAGATAGTTTTCGATCATTTTTCCTCACATTTCGGACGATATCTCGGCAATAATTTGACGCATATTGGTTTTCAAATGCCCCAATGATTATCCGCGTAGACACGATCTTTGACGAAGCCCCACGAAATAAAGTATAACGGCTGTTCATAAATGAGGCATATTTTAAATAAGCGGCTTCAGCTCTACGTTTTTCTGCTGATAACCAAAACACATTAAGTTTAGAAAATTTTCAACGTTAGCACAAATTTATTGCATGGTTTTTCTCACCATGTGTGGCTGCCCATTTTTACCACCATGTGCCTCTGCAGCCCAGTGGAAATGTGTAAATATTCGTCTTGAACGTCTAGACGTCACTTGAAGTCTACCACTGACATGAGATCCTTTGGGATCGAAGGCTGCCATTAGCGATGAAATAAAGGTAGAATAGATTTATGTACAAATAGATTTTAGATTTGTAGAGATAAATTCGAATGGGTAAACTGTTGAGTTTTAAGACGAGGCTCAGCGAATACAGTTCACTTATTTAATCGCGAACGCGAATAATAGCGTAAAATCGCATGATCTTGGTGACCAATTTAAATCGCCAAAACGTGAAATTACACTTTTTGGAAACTTCCCATGCAACGAAGCCAAAATCGGTCATGTTGTGTGGCTCGTGGCACCGCCTTGTTTAAATCACATATCGTCTAGTTGGTAATCTTCAATTTCAGCGCAAAAAAAGTCGGTTATCACACGCCCTGAATTGAAATTCGGATTATCCGCCACACTTTCACTAACAGAGGCGATATTTTCGGCAGTGCACACATTGCGATGATGCAAAGGCCTGACCACATCTGTAACGATTTCAGTCTCTTCTAATTTTTTTATAATCTTGCCAATTCCCTGCCCAGAAAGTCGATTATAGCGATCATAATCATCCCGTAATGCACAAAAAGCTCCCACGTTTGAATCATCACTTTTGTAGTAGGTTTTAACTATTTTACGCGTTTTTTGGTCATTAAACGACCAAAACCTTTCACCAAATAAATAACACTTCAAATGCCAGGTATTTAATAGCTGACAGCCTTGCCATACCTGCTGATTTGAAACCAATAATTAGATCACAAAATAAACTCCCCTTACTGCTCTGAAGTTATAAACTCCCAGACCAGATGGAACTTGGTAACGTAAATATTTTTCTACCTGGATTTCGATCACTTTCATGCTTAAATCGCAAATCTTTTGCCTCCTTTTTCCACATCAGAATTCATGTCTTTCTTTCATTCAAACTCTGCATCATTGTGTTTCTTATATGTCTTCTTTATAGTTGTCGAAGATATCAGCCAATCAGGTGGGTGTATCCTTTTTGTAGAAAATCCAGGTGTTCAAGATGTGTACTATTGAATTATAGTTCTCGTATGTTTTGCTGACATTGTCAGTAGTCTGTTTCTTTTTCATTAGTATTTTCGTTGTCATGCGGCAGCAACAAATGCACGAACGTACATGGAAGTATATGAAGAAACAACTACACCAATTCCGACAATGACTGCGGTCTCAGGTGCTTCCGAGTACGACACACCTAATGTGTTGCCAGCAATAACCTTTGATATTTTCTGCTATAGTGTAATAAAATAAATAAAAGAATTTACCCAAAACTATGATTTCAAAGTGCCAAAGTTTGCAAACAATGTGTGATTCATATACGAGTGCATACATGAAATTCTTGTTCACCAGTAGCAAACAGATGTAATGGACAGTGGTTTAAGACACTAAAACCCGATTGAAGATTGAATCTCCAACATTACTGATCCCATTCGCAGAAGGTGATTTCACATTTTTCATAAAGTTTAAGTTTCATAATGATACTAACGGAAAAATTCCTTTTTGCATGAACTTTTTTCTTCTGGATAGTGTCTAACTTAGTTAGAATTGTTTATGCCTTCACAACAAGGTATGCAGCTTTCTACCATTTGATACGGCCACAAATATAACTTCCAGAAAAAGACGTCTGAAGTACCAAGAAGTATTCTTTGACCAAATGTTTTGGTGGACTTTTTAAATCGGTAGAGCGACGTCCGTGGACTAACAGGTGAATACAATAATGGTACCAAATCCTTACTAAATTTATCAGGACTTGGCATAGCCTAATATATTGCCGTAATAAAGGATTGTAAATGGGTCATATCGACCACGCCTTCCGAGTTCAGAAGTTCAGTTTTTCCCTGTAGCTCCACATTCGCAGACAGGAATAACTTGAATTTTCATCTGTTGGATTTTTTCTTTATAATTGAAACATTTAACCGATTTACCACTCCCCTGTTGGCACTATCCATACAAATGGCCTATTAAGCTCCTGGATGTATATCCCCTACATGGTCACGCTATGTAAAATGCAGTCAAATATGGTGGACGCTGAGCATTTGTTAAAATAAGGGCTCACAATGGAAGTGAACAGAATTGGTCACACCCCTTCTAGTACCTTCCCTACAAATGGCTGACTTTTTTCTAATTTCTAATCGGTAGTCTGCAATAGCCTAAGTTTTATTTCAGAATATTGACTTATAATTCCTTGTAAGCCCTGGAAATAATTGACTCAGTAACCACGCCCCTTCTGTCACCTCCCACGCAAATTACCGAATTAACTCATAAATCCTTTAGCTTCATATCTTTCTAGTAGCTGTACTAAACTTAGTCAAACTTGACACACATTATCCGTTTTATAAAGTAAGTTTTGGGAATGAAAACGGAAGGCATTACCCTTCTAATGCTTTCCATACAAATTGAGGAATTTATCGTAATTAAATTTTTACGCCGTAATCCCTAATTCACAGACCTTTGTAAAATTTGAAAATATCAACCGGATAACCGCGCTCTCTTTGTCACCTCTCATAAAAATTATATAATTCTACCCTCATATTCTTAGGTTAGTATCTTCCCATTCAATTGCTGTAAACTCAACACAATTCAGTATGCATCAAACATTTAGCAAACTTATGAGGGCGGTTCCAAAACTAGCCGACATAACGAAGAAGACACAAAAAAGTTGAGAACATTTTTTGGTTATTTTTCATTATATTATCTTTTTAGCTCGACACACTTTTCCCAGCGATATTTAATAGCTTCTATACCTTGTTTATAGTAAGAATTGTCAAACCCCTTCAAATAGCCATAAATTGCAGACTCCATCCACCTCTTCATTGTTGGCAAATCTTTTACCATCGAGCCATTTTTTCAAGTTTGGAAATAGAAAATAGTCCCAGGGAGCTATATCTGGCGAATAAGGAACTTTAATTCATTAATTTCGGCCATCCCACTATTGCGGATGCGTAAACTGGAGCACCGTCTTGATGAAACATTTTTTTTTTTGTCAAATGCGGCCTTTTTTCTATAATTTCATTATCCAAATGCTGCTATAAATTAGCATGACATTCGCCGTTGACGGGTTTTTCTCTCTAAAGATAATCAATAAAAATAATCCTATGCTTATCCCAAACACAAGACGCCATGACTTTGCCTGCAGATGGAACCGTCTTCGTCTTCTTGGGAAGAGATTTTCCCATTCCAACCCACTGCTTTGACTGTTCCTCTGTTTCAGGTTTGAAATGGTGAAGTGTTGGACCCATGTCTCCTCCATGGTTATAAATCGACGCAAAAATTCAGCTTTTTGTGTTGAAACATCGCCGAACACGCTACTGAAACATCTTCACGACGCTGTTGTTGTTCTATTGAAAGCAAGTGCGGCACCCATTTTGTGCGCAGCTTTCTCATTTTCAAATCTTCGGTTAATATGCGATGTACGTATAGCGCTTTTTGAAATGCCTATAATTTCAGCTAGCTCACACACCTTCTGCTGACGGTCATCCAATGCCATGTGGAGTGGACACCTCAATTGGTCAGCCACTGCAGTGTTTGTCTTGGCAGCAGCTCGTACGGCCTCGTTTAAAATCTGCCACTCAATATTTTCCACTTGCAAACGTAGAAGCAGACTCCCACAGAGTAGAATCTAGCTCGGTTTTAATATTGGTTGAACTGAGACCTTTCAAATGGGAATATTGAATTACTTAGCGGTGACCACTTTTTTCCATGTTTGCAAATTCACTGAGATCGTTTACTTTTGAAGTAAAAATACTAATGTATAAAAATAAAAATACTAAAGAACGTGGCGTCTTGAAACATTTCCAATCCTCGAAGCAGTTCTGGTATGCACTTTCTGGTATGTTCTTGAGCTCTCTCAGCGATTCGGTTTTTATCTTCTCAATCGTCGCAAAACGCCGTCCTTTCATGGGTCTGTTCAATGCTGGGAGCCGGAAAACATTGCAGGGTCCAAATCTGGTGAATACGGTGGCTGAGGCAAGATAACAGTGTTGTTTTAGGCCAAATAATCTCTCACAAGCAAAGATGAGTGAGCAGGTGCATTATTATGATGCAAAAGCCATAAATTTATTTTTCCGCAATTCCGGGCGTTTTCGTTTTCGTATTCCTTCACGCAAACGGCGCATAACTTCAAGGTAATACTTCTTATTTACTGTACGACCTTTTGGTAAGAACTCCTGATGCCGTAGCCATGGTAATCGAAGAAAAACCTTGACACCTCGAACTTGGCGTGCTTTTTTTGGCCTTGGCTCTCCTGGACTCTTCCATTGGGAAGATTGGGCTTTGCTTTCGATGTCATAAACATATACCCATGATTCGTCACCATTTAGGACCCTTTTAAGCAAATCTGGATCATCGTTGCGTCATTCAACAATTCCTGAGCGATACTTGTGCGACGTTGTTTTTGGTCAAAATTCAACAATTTTGCATGACATGAGCCAACCGATATGCCGACATCCTCAACAACTTCTCTAATTGTGATTCGACTCTTCTCCATAACAATTTTCTTCACTTTCTCAACATTTTCATCGGTTGTTGATGTGCTGGGGCGTCCAGAGCGAGTGTCGTCTGTCACATTTTCTCGACTTTCTGTGAAAAGTTTGTACCACTTGTAAACATTTTTTTTAAGGATTGGAAAAAACACTGGCACAAGTGTATTATATCTGAGGGGGACTACTTTAAAGGAGATAATTTACAAATTGATCAATAAATAAATGTTTTTTGAGCTAAATGAAAATTCGCCTTATTTTTTGAACATACCTCGTATTTAAGACATATAAATCCGGAAAGATGTTTTGCAGCCGACTTAGTCAAATTTGACAATGTGTAGCTCACCTTAGGTTGAAGTAGGGTATTGAAAATAAAAATACATATTTTCCTCATAAGTCTCCCAAACATCCCTTTCCGAATCGTATTAATTGTTCCCGATATCCTGAATTATTATCGCATTTTCATGCTGTAAACTACTGTACAACATAAGGATTTTATTTCACATTGAATGAGAAAATGTATAACAAGCTATACGTCTGACACCACCATCCTTACCTACGCCTTATAGCCATGTGCGGTATGTCGAGGATAAATTCCTTTACAAATATGTGTGTATGTACACATATATATATGTATGTATAACTTGGTATTGGTGGCGTACTCCAGCACATTGAGTATCCAGCATTGAGCTTTGATTTGCTTACTCGGCTAATGTTATTGGAAGGAAAACAATATCAATATACAGATTCTCATCGTGCACAATCTATTTTTACATTTCAGGCCAAGCGAAAATAACGATTTGTGCGAGGAACTTTTTGTTATCCTTTTGTATTGAAGGTGTAAATTCCATAATGTTCTTGTCAAACAAATTGAACAGTTTTGGAAACTATTGACGTCAACGCAGCTATTGTCACATAGAGCCAGAGATAAGGTTCCGGATGAAGTAAGACATACAAAGATAGTATGTTAATTATACTGTCGAGAAAGGTGATAGGGGGGTTACTATTAAAGCAAACTTCTGCAATTCTTGTGAATAATAAAGTTTTTCTGAAATCGTATCACTTTATGCGATGCATATTCCATTATGTCTCTTTTTAGAAATGGCTACTAAAAGCTATTCAATGCATGCGAACTAAAATTCCAAAATTATTTGAACTTGTTAATACTGTAAACAACAATGTTCTCAACCAGTCTCATCGGCGTTCTTCTTTGCATCAAACCGGTTCTGAGTGGGCTCCGCGCTCTATGACTGATACTCTCTCTGCTGTAAAGAGTTTAAATAATATGCCTTTGACTGATGGATCGATTTGTTTTGGTGTTGATGATGTTTCTGCTGCATGTTCTGCTAATAATGGTTCGCTTGCTGCTACTATGAATAATGGCTCGCTTGCTGCTTCTATGAATATTCCTGATGTGGGTGCTGCTGATGCTGTTGTTGATGTTGTTTTAAATGCAAATAATGATGCGTCATCTTTGCCGAATGATGATGTTTTTGCTGGCGCTGTTGGTGACGTTGCGCTAGCTGCTGGCTCTGCTGCTAACATGAAGTGGACTAATGTAACGAAAAGAAAGCAGAATAAACGACGTGTTGTGGTTGGCATGAATGTCAATACAGAGCTGGATGTTGTCACTCAGATGAAATGGATACATTTATCATCTTTTAAAACAACAGTGACTGCTGATCGTTTGATAGCATATGTGGGTAATCATTTGAAAATTGATAAGGATTCTATTGCTTGCTATCCATTAATTAAAAAAGATATGATTGTTGATCATTTAAAATACGTTAATTTCAAACTAGGAGTGGCTCCTGAGTTATATGATAATTTGTTTAAATCTGAACTGTGGACTGCTAACATTAAGATTCGTCCTTTTAAGTTTTTTCCAAAGAAGAAGCCTCTATCTCACGAAGCTTAGTAATGCCATTAAATTCTAATAATTCGCCTTTGAAAATTTATTATCATAACGTGTCTGGTATGAGGACAAAATCTATGCTAATTTTTCCATTTACATCTCAATGTGATTATGATGTCTATGTATTTGTTGAAACGTGGCTTAATTCGGATTTATTTAATGAAGAATTTTTTGATACAAAAAAATTTTATGTCTTTCGTAAAGATAGAGATTGTGTTTTAAGTGGCTGCTTGAGAGGTGGTGGTGTGTTAATTGCTGTGAATAGTGCCTTCGTTTCGAAACAATTTGAATTAAGTGATGGCAACTTATTATTGGATCAACTTTGTGTTGAAATTCAATCTATTCAAGGAAATTTTTTTATTTGTGCCTCTTATATTCCGCCAAATAGTTTGGATAGTTTGTATCAGGCTCACTCAAATAACATTTTGCATATTTAAGACAATTTAAATAGTAATGATAAAATGTGTATCTTAGGTGATTTTAATCTAAATAATATTGTTTGAAATAAGGTTCAAAACACTGATAAATTTCTTCCATGTAATGTTAGTAAGTCGTTTGAAATTGAATTTATTGATGCATTACTTAGTATTGGTCTACAACAAATTAATAAAGTGTTTAATAAATTAAGGCGTTTGCTAGACTTAGTTTTTGTTAGCAATGACATGTTGTTTTCGGTAGTTAAATGCAATTTTCCTGTTTCTCCTGAAACGGTTCATCATTCTGCAATTTGTATTAATTTACAATTTTATAATTTTTCGAAGTCTCACATTCCTATATTAGCTAATGATTATGACTATAATTCCTGTAACTTTGATTCTTTAAATGAACTACTTTCAGATATCAATTGGCCCGATATTTTAGATAGTAATATTGTCGCTATTTGTTATGATGAATTTTTAAAAATGATAAATTTTATAGTCGAGCATAATATATCTCATATTAAGCCAAAGGTTTATAAATTACCTTGGTACACCAAAGGATTGAAAAAAATTAAAAAACTTAAGGAATAAATTTTATAGTAAATTTATGATTTCTAATTCCCCGATAGATGAAAAATATTATATGCATTATATGCGTGAATTTAATTGTTTAAATAAATTTTTATATAATCAGTATATACTATCGTTTAATGAGTCTTTAAAGGATAATCCAAGACGGTTTTTTTCGTATATAAATAAAAACAATTCTTCCATCCCTAAAGGTCTAAAGCATAATAATATTGTTTCAAATTCGGCAGAAGAATCAGTAAACTTATTTAAGAATTTCTTTGAATCAAGTTTTACAAAAGATAATACTGTAAATAATTTTAGTAACTTCGACAATATTGTGCCTTGTGTTGATATTGGGTCTATTGATGTTTCTGATGAGGACATTCTGTCTGCCCAAAAATTCTTTTAAATCTGATCTGCATGGAATCTCTTCTTTTCTTCGTAAAAAATGCTCAACAGCTTTTTTAGTTCCTTTAAAAATTTTGTTTCAAAAATCACTTGATTCTGGATATTTTATTCATAAGTGGAAAACTGCGACAGTCTTTAAAGTTTTTAAGTCGGGAGATAGAACCTTAGTTACTTATTACAGGCCTATTTCTAAGTAGCCTAATGTTTTTTTCTGGTCGTTCCACAACTACTAACTTAGCTATTTTTAGTAATTTCTGTTTAAATGAATTTGAAAGTGGTGTTCAAGTAGACACGATATACACGGACTTTTCAAAAGCTTTTGACAGCGTTCGCCATGATGTTCTCTTATTTAAGCTTCATAAATTCGGTTTCCACTCCAATGTCTTAAATTGGTTGAAATCATATTTGGGTAATCGGGTATGTACTGTTTGTATTGATGGTTATTATTCTAGTGCTTATTTTCCTACCTCTGGTGTTCCACAAGGTAGTATTCTTGGGCCATTATTGTTTAATATTTTTGTTAATATTATTGGCATGTGTTTGAAAAATTCGAAATATCTTATGTATGCAGATGATCTAAAGATTTTTAAATCAATCTACACGTTGAATGATGTTACGTTGTTGCAGGAAGATTTAGATAGGATTGCTATTTGGTCTAAAGCTAATGATTTACCATTATTCAATACTAAGAAATGTTTTAAACTGACATTCCATCGCTGTAGAAATACAATTAATTCGTCATATCATATTTATCATGAAATCTTGGAAGAAATTCTTGAATTTTCTTATTTGGGGGTAGTTTTTGACTTCAAATTTACATTTAAAAATCACCTATATTACATTATACCAAAAGCTTATGCGATGTTTTATTTTATTCGTAGAAATATGTATAAATTCTCTGATCCTTACACAAAAAAAGTTTTGTTCTCTGCTTTTGTACGTTCCAAACTCGAGTATGCATCGGTTATTTGGAATCCTGTTGCATCAATTCATTCTATGCGGATTGAAAAAGTGCAGAAAGTGTTTTTAAGGTATGCCTTGTCGTCACTTAACCTTACTTCTCCTTTACCGTCCTATGAAAGGCGCTGTGCATTCATTTCGTTGCAAACTTTGGAGGCCAGAAGGAACATAGCGTCTGTTATGTTTCTTCATGCCGTTTTTTCGGGATATATTGATTGTCCGGATCTACTTGCACTCATACGCTTTAATGCTCCATCTCGCTCTCTCCGTCATATGTTATGCATTTGCATTGTTATGCATTCGTCTAAATATATTTGCAATGAGCCCATTACTAGGTCAAGGATTTTGTTTAATAGATTCTGCAACAACATTGACCTTTGCCTGCCTCATAATGTCTTTAGGCAATTAGTATGTAATTTATTAAATTAGTTAAGTTATTTACTTTATTTTTGTTAATTAGTTATATAAGATATTTGCAAATGAAATGAAATGAACTTCTTGCTCTAAATAACAAGGTTCTTAAGAAGGTTCTTTCTTCTCAATTTGTGACATTAAATGGAGATTTTCAAAGCATCAAGATAAGGAAAATTGTGTGTAAATATGAAGGAGAAGTGGTAAAATTGATTGACAATGAATACAAAATTGATAAAAAAAATGGTATTTTATATTAAAACTCCGCACAATTTAAAATAAGCTAAAAATATAACATTCAAAATGGATTGCGATTCACAGCGTCATGGACGACATATGAATTCTTGGCCATATAAGAGGCTGTATCGAAAACATTCTCTAGTCATTGCTTTTGCTATGAAATGTTCACACACTCCCAGTTAAAAGAGGGGCATTAAGATGTGTACGGGCTGTTTCCTGTTCTTATCTACTAATTTCCATTAACTTTAATTTTAATTATCGAACAAAGTTTTGGAAAGAATGGAAAAATGCTTACTTTCTCCATAGATGGTGGGTAGGCAGGTGTTTCCTAGGATGTTTTGTACCGCTTACCCCTAAAACGCAGGCCTCTCTACCTGATCCTGTAATTAAGCAGGCAAAGGGTATGATGCTTGCGTACAAAAACAAAATAGTGCGGCCTTGTGCCAGGTGCCCTAGGAAGAGGTGGGTTATGTCTTGGGATTCACCTATAATATGACATCAAACTGACCTTGGAACTCGTTTTTCGAAAACCAAGTAAAGGGGAGAGTCATAGTTAAACAAGACACATCCTGGCAACAGGTGCGGACATAGAGAAGCCGTCGGGAGGTATCAGAAGATTTATCTTTTCCGTTAATATAGTTCTAAGACCAGAGAGATCTGGTTAATGAACTATGATTGGAGCATGGTGTACTTTGCTGTGTTGGTATTCCCTCCTCGGACTTTGAAAATCTATGCTGTAGATTATGGATTACCAGTTCCATGCGAGGTATGATAAAGCAAAACTGGAGTAGCTTGTCTGCGAAACCCAGACCAGAGGATTCTTCTCTTCTGGTAGCACGGGTGACCAGGGGCCCAAGGAACATTGTTCCTTCCCGGTCAATGGTGTTGGACCCCTAGTGGGAGCATCGTGCTGGTTGTGGTTGCCCGAACAAGTGTTTTCAGTGCTTTTGCGTTGCTTCAGGTTGCGTTGGTGAAGGAAGGCATTAGCTTAGAAAACACTGTTCATGTCTATCCGAGGTCTTCCTAGATTGCCTCAACTCCTACTACCTGAGGAAGCTTTTCCAAGGGACCTACTTCTAATCTCTGGTAGTTTGACTAATCCTTCGGGATTAGTTTGAGTACCCCAAAGGGGCGTTGCTGTCGCTAGAAGAGAGAAAGAACACATAACCAAGAAAAAAAATGATGGAAAACAGCACCTGTGTGGTGGCACACCATGGGTAAGGCTTTCACAGCGAGACTCATGTAAAACCTACACATTTGATTTCTCCAAAGATGGATTTATTTTTGCATGGACAAATTTTGCAAATTTTCTAAATACAGTGCCGCTCACTTGAATAGCCCCCCACTTTAAATATTTTTCTAAGCTCGATTATTTTCCAAATAATAATTATAACGAACTGGTTGCGCTTTTATAAATCATATTTCACGTATTTGCTGTAATTCTATAACGTAAATTTTCTTTTATTTTAATGAATTAAGTACAAAAACATTAAACACCGAAAAAACAGTCAGAAATTCAATTTCAATTTTAGGTTCATTTGAATAGTTCACTTTTGCTTGAATATTGCTTGCCTGATTCGTCGTACACCTTGCATACTAGCCATCCCCAGACGTTTTCAATAATGTTTAAGTCTGGAGGGTAAGACGGCCAGTTCATAACCTCAACATTTTGGCTTTCAATCCATGATTTGCTGTTTGCATTTTTAACTTCAGGAAAAGCTTTTTCCAGAACGGCTTTGTATGAAGTCGCATTCACTTTTGCAGTGAGAAATTGGAGCTCTATTGTGCCATAATAAGAGATCGCACCTCATACCATAACTCCACTTTCCAGCCTGTGTAATCGATTGAGTAGGTGTTCCTCTTTTCGATGATCGTGGGAGTAGTAATTATATCCATCAGGATTCTCTAAATTGAATTTTTTTTTTCATCGGAAAATATAATTCTATTCCACTCTTTACTCCACATCATAATCGTACGACATAAATTTAGGCGACGTTTCTTACGGAAATTGTCTGGGGGTGGTTTCTTTTTAAGTCTCAAGCGTTGCAAGTGTGCTTCTTTGAGAATATCTCATTTTACCGTTGGTACACTCGCACTTATGCCAGATTTTTCATTGATTCTAGCAGCAGAGTCGTGTGAATTTGAGGCATATCTCAGAATAGTCCACTTGTCAGCGGCTGTAATAGCACTTGCTGTTCGATCCTTCATATTATTTCCATATCCTTCGGAGTCACGTAAATATGTTGATAAAACTTTGCGACTTCTATTAGTTATTCTGGCTAGTTGATGAATAGAAAGTCCACACTCCTTGTAGGTTTTAATTATGGACCTTTCCTCGGCACTCGCGGATAAAGCTCGGCCCATTTTACTTAAAGTCGTTTGTTTTATATTTAATTATACACAATTACTATAATCCGATCTGATTTATGATGATCTGCAACAGACTTTCATTCTTAAACTGATTACCACGTGATGGGTGGTATTCAAATGGACCAAACAAAAAGAACACATTTTTCACTCATTTAAAAGAAAAGAGCGAATTAAAGTTATGGGACACTTCCATAACTTGACATTTTTTGTGGGTGATGTGTGGAAGCAGGAGAAACAAATAAGTTAAAACTGAACTATTATGTGAAGTGTACTTTAAATAGTAGTTATTGTTGTTTAATTGTTAGGGGGGCGCTATTCAAGTGAAGCCATGGACGATGTCCCGATTCATTGTAAGACAACTCATTTGCTCACTAAGAAGGGCAACTAGAATGATAACAACACGGGGGCTTCGGTCCCCCACTCTTCCCCTCACATTTGTCTTCCTCGGCGGTTTTTTGGTCCAACTTCGCAACAGAGTACAAGTAGAATTTTGATGCACTTGACAAAGGTTGCGTTTATTTTGGTGTCCTATATAGAATACCGGTATGGGATACCAAAAAAAAACGCATCGGCGCCTACCAAAATTAACTTGGCAGCATTGTTATTTATGAAATGTTTATTCATTTTGTTTTGTACTTATTCGTAATCATGTTATCATCCATTTATGAAATAAACGTAACTTATTGTTCGCGCAATTAATGGATTAAAATTTAAAATCGAATTGGAATGCATTGTGTGTGCGATAACATACAAAACCAAAATTCACAAACTGTTGTTTGCAAAAGCGTTAACAACTTGTATTTCCGTTATTTGACGTTCGCCTTCTTCTTTAACTTCTTTGTTTACTTTTGCGTAGGAGAACTTGGTAGCATTGTTATTTCCTTTACTTTTCTACTACTTTTTTATACAACTTATGCCCGTTTAGCTTAGCGTGCCAAATTATCCCCGTTAGTGTGTATCGGATAGCATTTGTATGGTGAAACGGGTATAAGATACCAAAATAACGCAACCACAGTCATTGTACGAATAATAATTTATATGACCTTGACACTCTCCGCTGACGATGATGTATCCATATATGTACTTTACTTGATAAAACATTCCCTAAGAATTTCTGATTAAATCTATTTACAAGTCTCATATCTGACGACTTTACACTACACAGGAAAGCAGACATAGCCAATGTCCAATTTTAAATTTTTGTTCATCGAGAAAAGATTTTGTCATCAAAAAACTTTCTAAGCCAACAGTAATCTCTGTTTGGCGGTAACGGTCTCCTTCTAATTTCTAGGATAACATCATTAGCTGTATTGACGGCGAAGCTAAAGAAGATAAAATTATCTTAGTTATAATCGTCGACGTTCACGTAGGATAGGATATTTTTCGTTGAAACAAATCACTTAACATTGCCCACTTTTAATGACTAGTTCTCAAAGCCTGAGAAGACTGCAGCAACATCTCGCTAATGGCGTAAGTCATCAGTTTAGGCAAGCAACACATAGTTTTAATTGAAGATGCTACCAGTTTACTACACGTTTTCCCCATAAAAATATTTCAAAGTTTATTGGAGCGATCGTTCTGTCTTAAACTTCGTCTAAAGTAAAATTGCTGAGGAATATTTCTGACTTCATTGAAAACTTTTTTGGGTCATCTTACAAAGACGTATAATCTTTGCAGGAATACAAAGTTTTTCTTTACAGAGCTTTCAAAGCTCGCTTTGTAATCAATCGTTTGTGTCGATCTGTTTTTCTTGGATCTTCTGCAACAATTCCGTATTGTGAATCTCTGGTGAATTATCGATTTGTTAGATCCACATAAGTCACAAAGAGCGGGTTTTAGAGTTTAGAGTATTTCATGTATCACTCTTCACAATATTAGCTGTTTTCAATTAGGTTGACATTTTACGCACAGAGCTTAACACATTTGAATTCCAAATATACTCGTATGGTGCGCACTCATTGATTCAATTGGTCAGTTAAGGTACCAACTTTTTGTCTGCAGTCTTAAACAGCGCTTGCCAGCAGATCATAAGCTTCTACATCTGTGCTGTTCTTAAGCTGCAAAAAAAAAAATCGGTTCTGATTTGTTTTGACCCAGAGATTAACAGTCTAAATAGTTGTCGATAAATAGTTAGAATAATTACTTCACTTGCGATGTCTTTCATACATCCACCACCTTATTTCTATAGTTGTCCTTGCATGAGACTCTTATCGCAAACATTGCTTTTTACCTTTTGAAAGGATTTCAGTTCTGTATCGTGGTGTTCTTTCCAACACAAGCTATGCTTTCCTGACCACCATTCAGCGTCAGAGTGATTGGTGATTTTTGTAGCCAGGCACAACTTTTGCTTCAGACGCCATCGAATGGTCAAGGTATTTCAGTGATGTTTCAGGGACATAAGGATTAAGATAACTGAGAGAGTTTGCAACTAAG
>JAHXMU010031376.1:0-10159 GCA_019455685.1 Philornis downsi | reverse complement strand
CTTTTATGTATTTCATACTCGCATTGTGTTATTTTAATCCCACGGCCACAATTGTTAAACCTTTAAATCATTTGGATTGCGGCAATGTTGTAAAGAGATAATTTCTCATAAAATGTGAATTTATTTTCTTTTTTTTTTGTTTTTGTGGCATTTTATACACATGTGTATATAAATCTCGAATAGTTATGTAAATACATAATGTATACATAAACTTACATATAAATATTACACGAGTATGTTTGATGGTTATTGACAACTTTAAATGGCATTCATTGAGGCCATTGAACGCCGATCTGATGAAATACAGACTGAAGAAAAGTGACTGGAAAATTGTATTAAATATAATGTAATTAATGCACTACCAAAGGTAAGATGCTAATGAATGTAAAATCTTTTTTGTGAAAGTTTACGTTTTAACACACCCAGGACAAAAGTTAGCAAAGATTAATTTATCCTTTACATTCTGATGTACTCTGTTGTTATATCATCTTTTTATATACGTACAACAATCAAATTATGTCATTAAACAAATTTATGTACTGTAAAAATTTGTCAGGAGAATTTTCGCTTAAAAACAACTTTTTTTCAACAAGTTTCCGAGGAAGAACTTTTTTTTTCATTCATTTTCTTTATTGGATCTTTCTTTCGAAATTTACAATATGTATTCAAATCTTAAACCTATCTTAAACTAAAGTATCCTGCCATTGCCGGATCTTGTTTTTGGCAAGCAGAACTGTTTATCACCGGACCAAGTCTACCGTGTCCTTTCTTTTTAGCCGTATATGACCGGGAATATATTGAAGGTTTTGAGCGAGTGGGTTTGAGTGGGAGGACAAATTCGATACATATGACCTGCCTAATTTTTTTATTTCCTCGGAAATATAAGGAATGTTTAAATCTTTGTGTATGTTATTATTCCTAACATATGATGGGGCACCACAAATTTGGCGCAGTATTCTTGACTGTCTTCTCTGCAGCTTATTTATGTTAGAAGCCGATGCCGTTCCCCACAACTGGATGCCGTATGTCCATATTGGCTTCAATATGGTTTTGTTGATGGTGATTTTATTTTCCAATCTGAGAGTAGACTGGGAGCCAATAAGCCAGTGGAGTTGAGCCATTTTTAATTTCAATTGTATGATTTTTGAGTCAATGTGATTTTTCCAGGTGAGACGTCGGTCAAGGTGAATACCCAAATATTTGACATGGTTATGAACGGGTATGGTACTACCGTGAATAGTGAGGGCTGGGCAATTGTTCTGTCTAAGAGAGAATGTAACCTGTACAGTCTTAGTGGCATTTACTTTTATCTTCCACTTTTCGAGCCAAGATTCTAATGTGAGTTGTCTAGAAGCCATTAATGGGCAAGTGCTAGTGCTCATGAATGCAGTGTCATCAGCGAAAGTTGAGGTTTGAATTAGGGAATGAACAGGCATGTCAGAGGTGTAGATGCTATACAGTATAGGGCCTAGTATACTGTTCTGCGGAACTCCTGCTGAAACTTTTCTTTGGGTTGAAACAGAGTCCTTCGATTTTGCTACAAAATCGATCGATCGATCCTTTAGATAGCTCTCCAGGAGCTTGTGGGTATTTGTTGGGAAAAAAGAGACTATTTTGTGAATAAGGCCTTCATGCCACACTTTATCAAAAGCTTGGGAGATGTCTATAAGGAGAGCTGAGCAATATTTCCGATCTTCGAATGTTTTTCTGATCTGGGTCACTATACGGTATACTTGTTCTATCGTTCCATGACCCTTGCGAAACCCAAACTGGTGCATGGGTATTACATGGTTTGCTTCAATATGGGGGCACAACATTTGGAGAAAGATCTTTTCAAACAGTTTAGATAAAATAGAGAGTAAACTTATGGGTCGATAGGATGTAATTTGTGACAGTTCCTTTCCAGGTTTTGGGATCATTATTATTTCAAACAGCTTCCATGATCGAGGAAAGTATCCAATTCGAAGTATAGCATTAAATATAAATAAAACTAATTTGAGGATATTGTGGGGGAGTTCTGAGGAAGAAATACACATCTTTTTTTTGCGAAATTCTGCTTTATACATAAATATATTGTTCCTCAAATGTCTCCAATGCTTCTCTAATATTTCGACGCGTTTCCTATGCAGTGTGGCGGATGAGTATTACTTTCAAGATGTTGCTTAGAATCAGCGTTATCTATTTAGTGGCTGCAAAACCGCAGGTCTGGCAAGGCTGTCAGTTGTTGAATACCCGTCGTCTGAAGTGTTATTTATTCAGTGAAAGGTTTACCATTTACAAATATGGATCATGGATTAACAACCGAAGAATAGTTAAAACTTACTACAAAAGTGGTAATTCAAATGAGGGTACGTTTTGTGCATTACGGGGTGATTATGATTGTCATAATCAATCTCATGTGCAAGGTATTGGAAGAAATTTGAAGAGAGTTGAAGCGTCACTGATGTAGACAGGTCTGTGCATCATCGCAATATACGCACTGCCGAAAATATAGTTGTTGTTAGTGAAAGTGTGGCGGATAGTCCGAATTATAATTCAGAGCGCTATTGCCGTATGATAACCTTTTTTTTTGCCTGCAATTGACGATTATGAACTGAACGATATGTGGTTTCAACAGGACGGTGCCACGAGCCACGCAACACGACCGATTTTGGCTTTATTACATGAGAAGTTGCCAGTAAGCATAGTTTAAGTTTTGACGATGTCAATTGACCACCAAGATCATGTGATTTAAAGCCGTATTTTTTTTTTTTTTTTTTTTTGTGGGGCTACGTCAGAGACGATGTTTATGCGGATATTCCACAATTGCTGGAGCATTTGAAAGTCAACACTCGTCAAGATATTGCTGAGATACCGCTCAATGTGTGCGAAAATGCGCTACAAAACCAGCTCAAAAGCATCTACTGCCGCAACCTATCCAGAGGCGGTCATTTAAATGACATAATGCCAAGTTGCAAGCAATACAACGAAATACAATTTTCATCGAAATCGTAGCTTTACTTTTGAAACCGGAAAATGAATAACCCGGTATAATTTTTTATAAATAAATTGATGCATATCAAAATTTGACTCGATAACTCAAGTGTAAAGAGTATTACAGTGTGACAAATGTTTGAGGTTTACAGGATGTTTTGTTTAAGATTTACAGGATGATGCACGAATAGTGCTACTGTCGACTGTCAACTGTCAATGGAGACCGTTATTTAAAGATGTTTAAGGAGATTTTTTTTTACCCACAACTGCGCCAAAGACGTATCAGTTTGAAAATCATTTGGTTACAGTAAGATGGAACAACTGCACACATAGCCAGATCGGTTAGGGTGGAGTTCTAACAGAAATTCCCAAAACAAATTGATATCCAGAAACTCCACTTTCTGATCTCCAAGGTCATTTGACCTGGCTGCACCAGACTTTTTTATGGGGTTATATCAAGCAAGAGATGTATAAAATGAAACCGAGGAATTTGACTGAGTGGAAGTAGTCCATTACATTTTCTGATCAGGGGTCAGTCAATGTCGTCAGTGAGCGTGGATGTCATTTATGGTCTATCATCTTTTAAATCAATTAGTTATATGAAATAACATTGAATTTTCTATACAATAAAAAATAGTAGTAATAATAAAAATACAGTAATTAAAAGAAAGTTATTTGAATCTTTTATTTGTAGTGTAATTAGTGCGTCACCCTATATAAATGCGTAGTCCGCTTATATTCAAGTTTCATATTTTTTAATGTAGGAGCCGTATTTCTTCTGTTACTGAAAGTGTGGCGGATAATCCGAATTTGCCGATTTAACGGCGTTCTCAGCAATTGATCAGATCTCACGGCCCATTATGGCGTATTTTACATTTGGATTTGCACCTCCATCCACGTAGAGTCCATCTCACCCAACAATTATAACCGGCGGACCATTCACAACGCCGTAGATATGCTGATTGGGTGCTATAGCAAGAGAATTTCAATGCTGATTTTTCGAACAAATTTTCTTCAGCGATGAAGCTCATTTCTCAATCGGTAGTTATGTCAACAAGCAAAATTGTCGCATATGGGGCTCGAAGAACCCAGACGTGATTGTGGAAAAGCAAAAAGTGACTGTTTGGTGTGCTTTGTGGTCTGGAGGTGTTTCGAAAGCAACATCAAAGAAACCCACTGCTGCAACCAATCCAGATGCGGTAATTTAAATGACGTTCCATTTCATACATAATGGCAGGGTCTAAACATTATAATGAAATAAAAGCTTCATCGAAATCATAGCTTTATGTGTGTTATATTTAAAACTGGATAATCCTATAGGTATATTGAAAGATTTTTTCTTTCCAGAACTACTTTGAAATACAATCCCTTGCTCCCGAAATCGGGATAGTTTCAACCAGATAATGCCACTTGCCACATGACTCGACCTATTACGGCAGAATTGTAGTAAAAATCCCCTAATAAGATGATTTCAAGAAACAACAAATTCCGTCGGTCCCTCACGTCTTCTGATCTTACTACATGTAATTTTTGCAGACAGTAAATTTTCATAACGAAACCAGCAAATTTGGATCAAGCAAATTCTGCTGTAATCCCCAGGCAATAACGAATAACGACGTCGCACACGCATCCTTGAGAGTAGAGGTCATTTAATTTCAGTTATTATTTCTTTTTAATGTTTTAATATATGAATGAGTAAAGGAAAATTAATTAATTAAAATTTGAATTAAAAAATTCATCACTAAAAGTAGAGGTTATTGAAATTCAATTATTTGTTTAAAATCTTTTATTTTACGAATGAGTAAAGGAACATTAACTTATTTTAATTAAAAATGTTTAAGTTTCTTAATATATCTGTGGTCACAACCCGTAACAGCCTAACTCGAGTTAGGACACAATTGAGTTATTAGCACCATCGTATTCAGCGCATCTAAATTTATTTGCTCTAAATTTTTCATGTTTGTATCTCTTCTAGGAAGGCAATTAATCCTAGAAAACCTAATAGCTTAAGTTATTTTTCTAAATGACTGTTTTGGCATAACTGCCTAAGTCAATTTAGGATTACAACAAATATAAACATTATTTTTTCATCATTGCCTAAATCAACTTAAGTCGTTAATCCAAAAAAATAAAGAAACAATTTTATTTTCCTAACTTGAGTTAAACTCTTATTCCAAATTACAATTTCGTTTTTTGATAAACATAAATTGAGTTAAGGTCTTTCTCCAAACAAAAAAAAATTTATTTAATCTGGAATAATAGCCTAACTCAACTTGAACTTTTCGACTTTCTTTCGTTCAACAATTCATAAGAGCCTAAGTGTCTTTTTCGATAATATCTTTTGACTGCGAGAATAAACAACTATTTTTTGTTAACAACTAAGTAAAGAAATTCGTTTCCTTGGAATCTGTAGCAAAGTTTTCCAAAAAACACCTTCTCCTGATTTTCAGTGAAGATTCAAAACTTTAAACTCTTGTACTGAAAATATTGAAAAACAGACTTAGGCTGTTATGGGTTGTGACCACAGATATATCAGACACTCCGTTGGTGGATTTGTCAAGACATTCTAATCACGTTTCAGTTTCCGAAAAAACCTCATCATTTGATAGAATTCTTGCCCCTTGAAGCGTCCTCTTGAAATTTACAAGATATAGAGCATGTGGTTAATGCGGCAGCATCGTAATGTTGGATGTGTGAACTGGAGTATCGGCTTAATGAAACAACAATTTATTTTTCGCCAAATGCGGCCTTTTTGCCATAATTTCATCACCTAAATGCCGAAATATATTAGCATAATATTAACCGTTGATGACGGTATTTCATTAATTTCATCACGAATATTTTGTTTGAGTTGCTCAGGCGTTTCTGGTTTGTCTCCATAAGCCTTGCTTTTCAGACATCCTCACAAAATGAAGTCCGGAGCAGTCAAACCAGGCGAACGTGGAGGCAAATCAACATCACCATTTCTTGAAATAACTTGTTGCGGAAAGAGGTCTCGTAGTAATTCCATTGTAATCCTGGCTGTATGCAACGTGGCACTCTCTTGTTGATACCACATGTTAATCAAGCCCAAAGCATGCAGTTATGGCGTTAAAAAGTTTTCAATCATATCACGATATCGCTCCCTATTGACAGTTAACTTTACGCCTTTTTCAGTTTCAAAGAAGTAAAATCCAATGATTCCTCTTAACCAAATTGCACATCAGACTGCTACTTTTAATGGATGCAAAGATGACTGATGAATAATTTGAGGGTTTTCCACTGCCCAGAACAGACTATTCTGTTTATTCACATATCCATTCAAATGAAAATGTGCCTCGTCCCTCATTATGATTTTTTCATGAAAAGCGGGGTTGTCATGGACGAACTGTAGCATCCTATTGGCATATGTACGGCGGCGTAAATGGTCTTGTGGAAGAAGTTTTTGGGTCAACTGAATCTTAAATAGAAACAAATGCAAATCCTTGTGCAAAATTGTGGCCAAAGTTGCTCTTTGAAGACCAAGTTCCTAAGCACGGCGTCGAATTGAGGTTGATGGATTGTTTTGAACACTTTCTTGGGCACCAGTAATGTTTTCAGTCGATCTTGCAGTACGTTGTGATCCATGCTTGGCTCTATCAGCTACAGACCCTCTTTCTTCAAAATCATTCACTACACGATAAATAGTGCGTTTTGTTGGCACATTGTTTCTCCCAAAAATTTCACATAACTTTCTCATCGTCACAGTAATCGATGATTGATTTTGATAAAATATTTTAACAATTAAAACACGTTGGTTTATCGAATATAAATTTGCCACTTCTCTACTTCACGACTGCCAAATATGAACTGTCCAGACGAATGTTTACCAAAATGGCAACAAAACAAAGTAGTATACCTTCCCGACGGACACCCTTTATTATACTTACTTAGTTGCTATGTCAAGTTTTACAGAATCTTGTGGTAAAACTTTGATAGCAGCCTTTCAACATCAGAGGAAAAGAATATTTAAGCAAACAAGTCTCGACAAAGCCAAAAAATGGGAAGAATATGAAAAACAAAAGTGAATCTTCTAACAAAGAGCAATATTTTTTTCTTATCGAATTAAAAAGGTGTTGCCAACCTTGAAAAAATAGAGCCCATACAAAAAGACTTATGCATAACTTGTATATGGTGGCGCATAAGTAATGTTAACGGCGACTATATTGAATGCGTTCTTGTGCATTATTTGCACAAAAAGTGTTGGAAGGTTTGCAAAAGGAATTTCTTTAGTTCAGTTTCGAAATGTGATATTCTGCTTATTCTTTTTATATTTACAGGCAAATTGTTCTACTCTAAACTACCCATGTATAGGTATTCAATACTTTGTTTAGTAGTTTCTAATTTACATCTAGATGTTCTTAGATTTTGTTGGTGTTAATTCTATATAAAGGGTGGCGCATAAGTAACGTTAATGGCGACTATATTGAATGCGTTCTTGTGCATCATTTGGTTTTAACTCGTGAGCCAATTGCATCTTATATGGGAAAAGATGTAAAGATGATATGTAAAATTCGTTGCAAAGACCGCCTAGACATCTCTAACTGCTGAGAACGTCGCCTGGTGAAAGTTTCGCGGTTTTTCTCAATACTTGCTTGCATTCGAGCAATGGTCAATTCATTTCGAACTGCACGGGGTCTTCCAGCACGCACGGAAGATCACAGACAGCCCTTTGTTGCCCAAAACACTTAACCAATCAATAAATTTTTGGAGAGCATTTCGAACATGAAAGAAATTTCGATATGATCTGAATAATCGAATGCTGACTTTCGAAGTAAAATTGAACAATTTTGATTCTTTGTTGTGTGCTGAGCCTTTCCATCATAAATTTCCGAAGTATTATTTAGTGAATTCGGTAAAGAGACGGAGAAAAAAGACTTAAACAAAAAATGTATTCCCTGATCAAATCTTAGCGTTACTTATGCGCCACCCTATACCTTTTTAGTTTTATGAAATTTTTCTTTAGTAAAATGTGCAACTTTATCAAACAAAATGCACCTGCTTGAATATTGCAAAAGTGTATTGAAATTTGCTAAAGTGTAGACTAGAATTTCTAAAATGGACTACTGAATCTCTGATTCCAATGTCTCTAAGTGGCCCCAGAGAGGAACGACCTAGTCTCTAGTACCGCGGTCAGTAGTGCATTTTCAATGACAAGCACATGTTAAATGTCAACAGTAGAGAGCATTGCATGGTGTATAACTGGTCAGTAGGACTGGTGACAATGCCAATAGTGAATCAGCACAGATTCACTACTGACATTTCCTACAGTGATTCTAAACGTTCACGCGCAAATACGCACACTACGCAAAAGTCAAGTAGAAAATAATAAGTGTAATAAGAACACAATGAAATATTAAAACAACAATCAGTAACTTGACTACGATCAAGATACAGCCAACAACTCATCAAATGTCAAAATGTTTACAAAACACCCGCACAAACACGTATAAAGTTTGTCTTTTGTTCTGTTCTGCTTCTTGAACAGACTCAACAATAAAGAGCCCAGAGAAACATAACAAACAACAACAGCGACAATAACAGTATAACACCAATACCAGTGTTCTCAACCAACCAGCCCAGTCAGCCAGACAGCAGGCAGAGAGATGGAAATTTGTTGGCAGACAATAGTCCTAATGGCAAACTAAGTATGAGCGCAGGAAAACAAAGTGAAAACAAATACATATAAAACTCATTTACAAACATGGGACATACATAAATACATACATACATACATGTGAACATATATCAACAGTAAATTGAGATGTTAAAAACAAATGAAGGCATCAAAATAAAACAATATTAAAAAAAAAAAGAAAATGAATACACTTAGCGCCGACAAAAGCGAGAAAACAAATATCCCCTTAACCATCAAGCGCTATGAATGGTTAATGGAGACATAAGTAATAAATGAGAGCAACGAAAATGACACGACATAAAAGTAAGCGGCAACAACATTAGCAAATATGGTCATGATGAGTGACACTAAAAATATTTAAAAAAATAAATAAAATATAAACATCACAACACTTCTACACACACACACACATGCGCTCACACACATATGTACACACACGCCCATATCAGCAGAAACATACGGAGCCTAAAGATATTTGTTTACGTGCTAATGAGAATATTCAACACATTCACAAAGACACACGTGCGGTAATTTTACTATGTACATATAAATAGTGTCTTTTTTGTGTGTGTGGTGTGTATTATTTGTGAGGACATTTGAGATGTTTTGTCAGCAAGGATATGAAAAACAAAGCAATGAAATTTTAGAAACTTAATAGAACCACTTGACACGCCGGTGGGAGGCGGAGGGGGGCAAAATGGGTTATGGAAACCATGGCAATGTGGAAATTAACTTTACCAAATTTGTAGGGAAGAGGGGAGTTTATCACATTGGCTTCTGGATATTCAATATCCGAATCATAGAATTTTGTACCGCATGAAAATTGTGAGAAAAAATTATTATGATGCACAAGTTTGTCAAAATCGTTGCACAATTGAATGGAAATTAAATATTCGAAAGATGTGCTTTAAAATTCGAGTGAGCGTGGAGCAATGGTTACTAACCCAGGATTAAATCGTAGTTAGATGGCTGAAATATGAAGTGTAGTGTATGAGTGTAATTTCTCTAAGTGTATATTCTAGAAAGATCATCATAACCGCTCCCAGAACATTCAAGTATGACATATGTAATCTATTTTCATGTTTATCTGTGGGTGGGACTTTTCTAGAATTACGTTTACGTCAGTAAGTTACATATGTTTGTTCTTCTCACTCCCATTATATAGCCTACTGTTATCTCCTTTTCACTTGTTATGTAAATAAGAACTTTCTAGAATTAAGTCTATGATAAACAACACTATTCTGTAAATATGTTTGTCTTTGTTGCACCCATTATGTAAATCTGTGTTCTCTCTGAAATATTGTAGAATTTTCTAGAATAAGTAATTTTAGTACAAACTAGCCGACCCGGCAAACGTTGCTTTGCCTTCAAATTTTATTTTTATTGGAAATGTTTCAATGTTAAACAAAATTCTGTTTAAATACCGTTAGCAGGAGCAGAAATAATTGCTTTTTAATTTGTGGTTTGTATAGGAGGTACCACTCCCCATTGTCCAATCCCGCCCATATTTGCAGCAGCACTTAAGATATG